>VZTG01003083.1:1436673-1625450 GCA_013397845.1 Melanocharis versteri
AGGGACCACACCGCGCTCCGCCCGCCGCGCTGGGCGGTGGCTGCCGAGGGTCGGCGGCAGCCCCCACACGCGAGCGGCCTCTCTGGCCCGGGCTGAGAGACGCGGCCTGTGGCTGCCCCGTCCCGCGGAGGGCACCGGCACAGACCCACCTCCCTCCTGCTCGGGCGGCCGGGCGGGCGCGGCCTCGGTCCCGGTGCGGTTCGGTACCGCCAGAGCCGGGGCGCGGGCAGCCCCGGACCCGCCGGAGCTCGCAGACGCGCTTGTGCACAGAGGAGAAAGCGGCGAGGTAAGTCGGCTTGAACACCTTCAACCCTGGAAATGAAACTCACCACAAAGTTTTTGAAAGTGAATGAACTTTCTCCCTAGCAGGACTGAAGGGAAAGTTAGTCCGAAACATTCTGCACTAGATACAGTTAAACCCTGCTACACAGCCTGCCGCAGGGAAAAACAAACAAACAAAAAACAAGATCTGCTTTAACCTGAGGGGCTCTTCCTCCTGCACTTTACACAGTCAGGCCTGACAGGATTTGGTGGTAACACGAAGGGTTAATATCCTGACAAAGCCCCGTTGCTCTGCTACATTATGTATTGTCCATGCTGTGGACGTCTCTGGAAGAGGGTCGTGTTTTAAATCTGGGTTTGCATCTGTCGATAGAACAGGGAGTAAAATTTCAGCACAGCGCCCCTCTTCTTTTTGTTTCAGGATCAGTTTAGAAGAAATGGGGTAGGATAGTGCTCGTGCAGAGGGACCACTGAAAGAGGAGAGTGGATGTGAATCAATATGGCAAAAAGAATAGTGCATTGAAACTAGCGTTTTAGTCCATTGAAACTAGTGTTTTAATCCATTCAACCAAAACGTGACCTGGATTTATACTAAATAAGAGTGACCTGGTTTTTGACCTCTGCACTTCAGAACTCAAAAGCACCAAGGTTTGTGAATCATCTACACATTGACTGTCAAAGTGACTTGACTGTTATGGCCAGGACACTGCTGACTGACTTCACTCCCAGATCTCTTTGCAAGATAAAAATTCTCTCAAATATTACTCTGCCAGTCCTGTTCCATTTGAAGTAAAACAATAACAACAACAGAAGCAAAGAAAACCATGAAATAACATCTAACTATATATCTGAAAAACATATGGTGGAGAAGAGTTAAAATATACTACTTAATTTACTTCAAAGGAACATTAGGTTTAGCTTTTGTGGTTGGCAGTTCAGCCTCCTAGCCCTGTCTTGGGTCCCTTAGAGAAGTCTGTTTTCACAAATGACCCCAGATCAACACCAGTAGGGTTGCAATAGTGGGTAGATCAGCCTGATACTGTATTCAGAAATGTGTTACAATGATGCAAGGAGCCCCAAACACCTGGTTTCAGAATTCCATTGGCCGCTCCCAGCTAACCAGTCTATGATTAGCTGTATTATTATATCATAGCAACAGAATTTTCCTGCTGAGATGCTCCTGCTCACCTCAGTCTTGTACAACCAGCAGCCATAGGCCCTCCTGAATAGCAATATTGATAAATACAAACTTTTTTAAAACAAACTCCAGATTTTGAAGCTCTACTGCAATACAGGAAATGGATTTTATGTTGCTGCCATATGTATTCTGCAGGTCTGCTCACTGATTCCTGAGGAACATTTTACTACATGTTCATAAAGATGTCATGATATAGGGGAACCCAGATAAAGGCATGCAGTAACTTCCAGTAAATCCCAAAAGATTTTTTTTATTGGTAGCGAGTATGGAGCATACCAATAGGACCACATTGTATAAACCTATTTCTACCTATTTCCTTTTGATACAGCCACTGCTACATTTAAAAGAGTTGGCTGTAAAACTATAGTTCCCTCCTGGGACAGACTATCTTTACCAGATTATCAGGGCCCAGGCCCATATCCTACCAACCCCCTCACCAATCTGCTGCTCCTCGATCAATAAAGTCCTGTGGCCCATCAGTTCTGCAGGATAAACACAGGTACTGCAGAACTATAACCCTCTTCATCACAACCAAAACAAGTAAAAACCTCTCCACCTTTACATCCTCACCGGCTGTATCACAAGGTAAAAAACCTTCTTCTTCAAGAAAGAATTCTTTAATAGTCTCAACCTGCAAAAAAAAAAAACCTGACACCGTCCCCATCTTCAGCTGGGAACAATTTCAGATTAGCCATGTGAGGAGAATCAGCTGTGTGAACTTTATGCTCAGACATATCCCCAGCATCTTCTCTTTTTTCTTTACAGAACAAATTGTTCTCCATGGCTGGTTGTTCATTCAGCAGCTTTGGCCCCAGACAAGTTTATTACAAGTTTTCCTAAGAAAAATCAGAGAGTTATGCTTCTTCCCATCTGTTCCCCAAGAGTAAAGGATCATACTTTTGCAAATGAGATTTTACATAAAACTGTATAAAATTATAATTGTACATGGAAGATTTTTAACATTTAGCAGCAATTTACACCTAATTTTTTTACAGAGTATTCAACATATTTCAGGAGAATGCTTGCTTATCTCTTTCAGCTGAGCAGTGCTGGAAGAGATAAGCGTAATTAGACTCTAGATAAGTTGCTGTCCCTAGAATCCACAGCAACAGCTGAGACAGAAGTCATGGGCCAGGGAGAAATGCTATTTACATTCCGAGGACACCCCATTTCACTAAGTGTTTAGACCAAATGAATGGTTTCCAGGGGAGAGAGCAGGAGAAACCCTTCAGGCTGGCAGCAGGATCAGTACCTGTGGCACACAGGCTGTGAAAATCTGGCACTGAGTCCCTGTACCCGAGCTAGTGCAACACAGAGCTCAGCCTGTGGTACTTCCAAGGCTCACAGGCTTCTCTGAAGGTGAAAAGCTTGCCATTCCTACTCAGCCAAAGGATCTGATGGTGTTAGATTGTAACTGTACTCGTGGCACTCTTGCAGGGTTTAGTAGCAAGGTAGAGAGGAACAGATAAACAGATTTTGCCTTTCCCTGTGTTAGGAGACACACCTCCAAATCCAGCAGTTTTCACTTTAGGGATAGCTGGAAATGATTGTGTCACACATTTGTTTTGTGGAGACACTGTCTGGCAGAACGTGCAGTGAGCATACTCATCATTTCCATTGTGAATTGCCTTGTGTGATATCACTGTCACAAACTTACAGAGGAGTTTTTGAAACTGTAGTTTTTCTTAAATTCTTGCCTATTAGAGGTGGATAAAGAGAAACTACAAGGAATGCAAAAGTTTCAACCCTTTACAGGTTTGGCAAATACTTGAAAATGTTCATCATGTGTCTGTCTCAGGAACCAGAGGCAAATCAAAATCATATAAATATAAATAATCATATACATACAAATAATAGAAGATAGTACGTTTGACTGCTGCAAAGACTGCATTAAAAGAATAATAAGACAGTAAATGTTTACAGGTTTATTGCCATTGTTGTTAACTTTTTGGGTAGTGAAAATGGGTAACGTATACCATTGTCACCTGAAAACGACTGACACGTTAGAGGTAGTAATGCTTACATCTTAATTAGTATCTTTGGGTTTTTTATAGGGTAAACCACTGGATTTTTGTCAGAAATTCTGCAAGAGTTACCATCAGTAAAGATGTCATATTTAATGAAGGGATTTAAACCTCACAGTCCTGTGATGTGCAAAGTACGTGGAAGCCTGTTTAAAGCACACACATTAAAGAACATGTTAAGCATCAACGAACAACAATTCAAAATTTCACGTGCATCATCTCAACTGAGCTCTGAAAAGGCAAACTCTTATAATTACATCATTGTAGGAGCTGGATCAGCAGGCTGCGTACTGGCCAACAGGCTGACAGAAGACCCTCAGAGTACTGTGCTGCTTTTGGAAGCAGGCCCTAAAGACACCCTGCTAGGCAGTAAGAGACTGATGTGGAAGATCCACATGCCTGCTGCGCTAACATACAACCTCTGCGATGAGAAATACAACTGGTACTACCACACCACGCCCCAGAGGCACATGGATAACCGAGTCATGTACTGGCCCCGGGGCAGGGTGTGGGGCGGCTCCTCCTCTCTCAATGCCATGGTCTACATCCGTGGGCACGCCGAGGATTACAACCGATGGAGCAGGGAAGGGGCTCTAGGCTGGGACTATCAGCATTGCCTGCCCTATTTTAAGAAGGCACAGACACATGAGCTGGGGCCAGATCAGTACAGAGGTGGGAATGGCCCCCTGCATGTGTCAAGAGGGAAAACAAACCATCCTCTCCATCAAGCATTCCTGGAGGCAGCCCAGCAAGCTGGGTACCCCTTCACAGATGACATGAATGGCTATCAGCAAGAAGGCTTTGGCTGGATGGACATGACTATACACCAAGGTAAACCATAAAGGGGTCCTTAGGTAACTTCTATTTCTGCTCCAGAAATAATGTTGGAATATGGACTTATAATCTGCACTGAATGCCATTTGAGTGTTTAGGTTACTACCCAGCTGTGGCCCTCTGTATTTATACCCTATTCATTTCGCAGCAGCTTGCTATCAGTGTACTGTGTATTTCATTGAAAGCTGCATTGCCAGGCAAGTCCTGATTCACAATTAAATTATGTCATTGTGAAATTTGTTATGTTAAAGTAAAATCTTTAATTATTATATCAAATCACATTTGCTTTGAACTCTATAAACTCTAAGAAGACTTTCCCTCCATAAGCATCCTGGTGGTTACTGGCCAAAATCTGAAGCATACTGAGCATGACTATTTTGATGTTTAATGTAAATATACATTGTAGGTCAAAGATGGAGCACAGCTAGTGCTTATCTTCGCCCAGCCATATCACGCCCAAATTTCTCAGCTGCAGAGAAGACACTTGTAACAAAAATCTTATTCCAAGGAACAAAATGCATTGGTGTTGAGTATGTGAAAAATGGGCAAAGGAAAAAGGTAAGAGATTTTCAATTTCCAATATGAAAGGTATGCATCAAAGATAAATTATATATTTTTTTTAAAAAGTCTATTAAAAATGACAGTTTACTATGCAAAATGTCATTTTTTTAGAGGTTTTGTTGTTCCTTCCAGTAAATGATTCCTTGCCAGTTATTTTACAGTAGATGATATTCCAGTTGTTTGATTTAGAGATTAACTTCATCATCACATTTCCATCTCCCAGTGCTGAGGAAACAAGCCACTACTTGATGTTACCCAGAGCATTGTGTAAGATGTCTGACTGGAGCCTGTGGTGCAGGCATGCCCTGTCCCAGCACATCGACCAGAGTGCTGCAATGGGGATGTTTCTGAAAAACAATTCTGAAAATGCTGGTCTGGCATTGGAAAATCTGTAAAAGCCAGATACTGAGATCTGAATGGCTCAAGGGATAAATGATGAATCTTGCCTTATGGTTGGCTGTGGAATGAATATTTTTCAGTTTCAGTACAACTTCCACTGAAAATGTGATTGTGTGGAAGGAAGCTTGAATTGTCATTACAAAACTCCGTGGATAATTGGTTCATTTCATGCCTTTTTCAACCCATTGACTTCTCTAAGACCTAAATCATCCTCACTTTCCTTAACACCTGATCATGGACTAGTCTGTAACTAGGATATTGCCTAAAAGGGGCTTGTATGCTAATAACCTAAGATATTTAGTCACAAACAATTACAAAACAATTACAAAGTGTAATAATATTCTAGGGAGAGAAGAGTACCAATTTTGATGGTTTGAGTTCAGTAAACCTTATAAAACTCAGCAGACAAGTTCTGTAACTGAGCACCTGCTAAAAGTTAAAATGCAGTATAAATAATCTGTTCTTTGATTTTCTAAAGCACAGAACAAATCTGCTGCTTTCTAAGTGGATTGCAAATGATAATCATTTTAACAATATGAAACAGAAGTTGCAGAACATTTAATTGATTTCATAGGCTATTAAATTTCTGTCAAAACAGTACCTCTAATTGCTGTTCTTGTGCCATTATCAAGATCATTTTTGTTGAAGAAAGTCTTGGAAACCCAATTACACATGATCAAAGACTTCCTGAACACTGGACCATTTAATTGCAAAATTCTTCAATTTCGATGAGTTTTCATACATACTAATATATATATGAATTCTACATAGTGAATGATATATATTTATATCATGTATTGTACAAAGTACACCTTCACAGTGTTTCCCTTCCTTCCCCCTCCCCCACTCCCCCCAGCACCAAAACTGCAGGATTAGTCTGCTTTTACTTTCTGGAAAATTTTATACCTGTCAAGATGGAAGAGCTAATAATTTTATTGCATTATGGGTATCAAGATGAAGCACTTGACTACATTAAAGTGTTTTTGTTTTTACAGTCAATTTTAGATAAAATCTCTTTTACGTCAGCCATCAGCAAAGTGAAAAGATCACCAAAACCTGATTCAAAAATTATTCAAAACTTATTCACCAGCCAGTGACTTGTTATTTGTCTAACACTGAAGTCCTAGAGATCTCCCTGGCCCCCAGTAAGCCCTCTGACAAAAGCCGGGAAGGTAGACTGAACATTCCTGGAGTTTTTAAGTTCAGAATCAAGCCCAAAAGTATATTTTGAAGGATGAAAATGTTTTAATGCATTATAGACTTACCTATATGAAAATGTATCAAAGTCACTTTTTCTTCTTAACCTGTTAGCTGTAACTTTATGAAAGACTCCGTGTGGGCTAGGAATAACTACAGTGCTGACTTTGCAGTGGGTTTAGACTGAGCAAGCATCATTTGAATGCTGCTCTGAACAAACTGGTACCAGTTCTGTGTGTACCATGGAAAATGTAAATAAGTTAAGTAAGTTTGTATAACATGCAAAATAGTTACTGATTGCAAAAAAGTATTGATTCAACAGGCACTGATAAGATCTGTATTAGTCTTAACATGCTAATGATTGACCAGAGCAAAGTAATAACAAATAAAAGATAACAGCACCGGCCATCTGTTGGGCATATCAGATAAATAGTGTGAAAATACCTTCTATTATTATTACACTTTGATGCTGCTGTAGGAACAGTCTCATTTGCCATCATTCTGTATAGCTGAGGTGTCATTCAAAAAGGACAGGATTACAAGAAGTTAATATGCATTCCATGCTAATCTGGTAAAACTCTGAGTCAAAGGCAGAGGAATAATTCAGCAGCTTGTATCATGACCAGCTCATGGCTCAGACCAAACCATTTGATGAAAAGACTATCAGCAAAACAAAATTCAATCTATGTCTGCATTCACTTTTATCAGTAGTACTTTAGTGAGTGGGGGGCTTCTGAAGGCTACTACGAGCAAAGAAATCGAACTTTAGTCTTGGTTGAATTAAAATAAATAAGCCCTTGAGAATTTTTGCACTACTATGTCTATGAATTAAAAATCTTCCTTGAGAGTTTCAGTTTTAATTTATAAAGGGTTAGTGAAAACGGCAGAGAAGCTTAGCTGCCTGATCTGAGTGTCAGGTACTCTTCCCCTGGCAAGTAGGACAGGAGCTGGGCTGAATGTTTCTGTGCCATACGGTTTGAATGGATTGTAAAGATGGGAATAAATACAGGAATGATCAAAGTAAAAGCTTGATTACTTCTCTCTGTGGAAAATTCTGACAAGACAGGAATACATTTAAATGAGGAAATTGTGAGGGAAGGGTGTCTAATCTGGATCAGAACAGCATATCCAAACAGCAGCCCTTGACGTTGCTTGCATTCAGCTCAGGCTTTATAATCTTAGGGCTTTTGTGCTCATTTCCTTTTAGGTTTTTGCCAATAAGGAAGTTATTTTAAGTGGAGGTGCCATAAATTCTCCCCAGCTGCTTATGTTGTCTGGAATTGGGAATGCAGATGATCTAAAAAAACTGGGGATCCCTGTTGTTTGCCATCTTCCTGGTAATTTTTTTTTTCTTTCTTCTAACCTTTCATCTTCCTATGGACGCAACTGAATGACCATTAAATTAAATGAATCATGAAATTGAGTTTTCTTTATGCCAAGTTGTGTAGACTGAAACACGTTGAAACATGTTTGTTACAAATCCGTGGAAAGATGAATTGATTTTATACAAATCAGTGGAAACATGCATTGATTTTAGAACTGAGCAACAAACTCCTACACTTTCTTCACCACATTTGACAGTGAAAAATGCCTTTCTGAAGGCATATTTTTATAGTTAAACAGCACACTCGTCATTAAGAGTTTTGAATTAGTTTTGATCCACAACAGATTGTAGAAACTCCCACAGTCATAAATATTCAAATATAGAAGAAATAACATGAACTTTTCCTTAAAGCTAAAAAAGTTAGCACAGTATTTAGAAGCCATATCTAGCAATTTTAGAGCAAGTGATAGATCTGCCATTTAACTTTCTATTTTCATTCTAGCTATGCTATGTTTATATAAAACCTTATTCTGACATGAGCAAAAGGCTGATATGACTCATGGCCTTGGTCTGTGTCATCACTGCCCTTGGAAGAGGTTGGTTTAGTTCCCACTTAAGCTGTTCTCTGCTCGAAACATGGTGGGTAATTGTTCTGTGCAAAATAACTTTTTTATTCCTTTCACTTTCTTCTCCCTCTCCCCTTTCTACCCCCTGCAGGAGTAGGCCAGAACCTTCAAGATCATTTAGAAGTGTATGTCCAGCAAAAGTGCACCAAGCCTATTACTCTATATAGTGCACAAAAACCACTTAACATGGTGAGGATTGGGCTCGAATGGCTTTGGAAATTTACAGGTATGAAGCAAAGTATGCAATCATTCTACCACTGACTGATTTAGAATTATGACAGCCTTTTATCCATGAATTTTATAGTCTGGGAGCCTTGATATATAATCTTTTTTCATGCTCTGGGAAATAACTGGAACTTGCAAATGGACTTGAACTATTTCTTTTCTTCTAAATCAGAATATTTTAAAGTTTTTATATCTTAGTTGATGAGGGAGGTTATTATACACCACTTTTAACATTATTATATCTCATGCAAAGAAAAATTCTATGTTTTGAAATCAGTGCTACTGAGAAAAGCTATTGCAAAAACAGTGGAGAAAATAGTCTGTTTTAAATCAATGTGGTATCAATAAAAACATATTCTTGAACCGAAATACACCTTCTGTATAATTGTCTCAAAACGATTTGTTTGTTGCTCTGATCAGAATCCTTTAGGCCTGCAAGTAAATGTGAATTGACTTTCCTTAAAATGACAGATGCATTTTACAGTACCTCAGTCACAAGTTGTACCTTAAAAAGAATCTGTAAATATAATCCTTGATGTCAGTTAAATAGCTTGACCGAAACTGAGCTCTACATCACTTGCTGAATTATGATATTATTTGGCAACTTATTCTGAGTATACGTGCCTTTTTACCAGGCAAGTAAATATTGAGGTCTAACCTACAGCTTTAAACAGAAATGAAAATAACATAAGACACATTGCAGGGCTTTCATCCTTCCCTTCAGGGTAGGCACTGTGGATGGCTCTGCCTGTTCCATGTGACTGATGGAATAACTGGAGCGCACGTCACGGAGCCAGCAGTGCAGGAATATCAGGATGTGCAGCCAGTTCCCTCCACACCTGTTAGGATCCAAATCTGCTTCGGGAGTCAGACCCTTGGCCTGCCAGTTGCAGTGAGATAACTGTAACATCCCATTCTCAGACCAGTGGGATTTCCAAAGTTATGTGTATTTACATTTATCTAGGAATTAAAAAGCAGAGGAAAGTGATGCACGTTGCTTAAACTACAGGCCATTCATAATGGATTTGCTTTCCTTGCTATTGACCCTGGACATATAAATTATTCATTGTAGCACAACTAAGGGTTAAAAAGAAGAGGACTTGTTGCTCTTCCGAGGTCTTTTAATGGCATCTTCCCTCTCCTTTACACTCTCTAGGTGAGGGAGCCACTGCCCACTTAGAATCTGGAGGTTTTATCCGAAGTGAACCAGGGGTTCCTCACCCCGATATTCAGTTCCACTTTCTTCCTTCTCAGGTGATTGACCATGGTCGGGTTGCTTCCACAATGGAGGCTTACCAGGTGAGTTGAAGAGTAGGTTCCAGTAAGGTTTTGTAGACATTAGCAAGGAGGTTTATGCTCCATTGTAAATGCTGATAATTTGGCTATATATTGAAAAATACTTTGTTCAGTATAATATGAAACAAACTGCTTAACCTCCTTCATTGGGGAAAAAACACAGCCTTGTTACTTGATACTGCCACCAACCTACACTAGCTTTTATCTCTGGGAAAGTAGGCAGGTACTGAATTAAGTATTCACTCTACTGAAGTGCCCTAGTGCTGTGGGTTAGGACACAATTTTGCCAGGGGCTGTTCAAAACTAAGAAAGGTGTTCCCTGTTCCACTGCAGTTTAGACAAAGATTTAAGTGAAAATGTATAAAAACACTCATTTATTCACTGGCACAAATCCAAGCCCCATTTTAGACTATCATCTTGATCCAAAACTCTGCTAATTCTGGGGAACTGTCACTGTTTCTCCTTGTTAATCTATTTTCTTCAGAGAGTATAATAATTTGGTCCAGTTACCGATTGTGTTAGAATGCTCTGATACTACTAGATTGGAATGGTTGTATTTTAAATGAAAAGAGCAGCTGTGAGTTGATGTGACAGGCACATTTCCTCCCTGCAATGGAATTTCATATTTACAAAAGAAATTATATAAAATGGAAAAATGTTCAGTGGTATTTTCCACCATCTCTGTTTCATGTTTACATTTGCTGAATTTCTAAAGTCTGTCTAAATTGAAAAAAAAATCCAAAACCAAAAAACCACCATACTGAATTTGGAAGTAAATCTGGTGGGATTGTGTCACGAGTACAGCGTGGGTGTTGCAGGTCCATGTGGGACCCATGAGGAGCACAAGTGTGGGCTGGCTGAAGCTGAAGAGTTCAGACCCGAAAGACCACCCCATCATTGAGCCCAACTACCTGTCAACAGGTAAATGCAGCCTCTCCTTGCTCTGATGGCAACTTATTTCCTGCCTGTTTCAGTAGCTGATTTCTGTACCTACTCGACACCAGTTCAGAAGTGCTCATTGGTACATTGTTACTTATTTGTCATTTATAAAAGTCAACTCGTATGAAAAGAGGTGATTGTGCAAAGCACTTGTGTAAACTAGAAAGAACTCCTGGTTGGGGATGAAGTCAGAATTCTCAGTATCTGCTGTGTCTTGCTGTTCATGTCATCCCCTCCTCTGCTTGTGAAGGAATTAATCACTTTTGCTTCTCTGTGCTGAGACTATTTTCCTTTTCCTAGACAGTGGGTACAGCAAGATAAAGTGCAATTCCTCATAGTTCACATCTTCCCTTTTGGGGTTGTGCAATATAAGTGACAGTTTTCTTCACAGTGAATGTAAATATCTGTGACTTTGAAAAATATTCTGCTTCATTATGGCTTTCAGCAAGAAGTGAGAGACTTTCCTTCCAGCCTTTTTTCTGCAATGCTGCTTTTTTCTGTTTTGCATTCTAGATATACTGGTAAATTAAATGCATACTTACCATTTTCTTATTTTCTCTGTATACAGAACGAGATACCTGGGAATTCCGCCAGTGCGTCAAGTTGACCAGAGAGATCTTTGCTCAGAAAGCTTTTGAAAAGTTTCGTGGGCCTGAAATTCAACCAGGAAATCATGTTCAGTCTGACAAAGAAATAGATGCTTTCATAAGGCAGAAGGCTGATAGTGCTTACCACCCTTCCTGCACCTGTAAAATGGGTCAGCCTTCAGACTGCACTGCCGTAGTTGATCCCCAAACAAAAGTAATTGGTGTTGAAAACTTGCGAGTAGTTGATGCCTCAATAATGCCCAGCGTTGTCACTGGAAATTTGAATGCCCCAACTATCATGATAGCAGAGAAAGCTGCAGATATAATTAAGGGCCTCCCATCACTTCAGGAGAAAAGTGTTCCTGTATATAAGCCCAAGACCTTGGAAACACAGAGATAAATAAATATTCTCATCCTTTCACATCATTTGCTATTTAGACTTTCATCAGCATGTTGGTATCTCATACTGAACATGCCAACATGATAAATATCATGCAAAACAACATATCCTATTAAAATACCTATTAATATGAATAATTTTTTGGTATTAGATTACCTACTGTTTGGTTTTTTTAATCAGCTGGCTTAAGTTCCTTTTTTTAGAATCATAGAATATGCTGTGTTTGAAGGGACCAATCAGGATCACTGAGTCCAACTTCTGGCCCTGTGCAGGACACTCCAAGAACCCAAATTTAATTAAATATGACTTTTTGTGGTAAATTAAAATCTTAAAACAAAGAAGCTGTTTCTAAATGACAAGTTGGTTGTACACATAAGCCAGAAATACAGTGTGATTTTATGAGGAGTGGAAGAGATTAATTTGTGCTATTTTGAAATGGATTATGTTATTTGAAGAATTTTAGCTGCTATGAGAATGTTACCCAGGGTAACAGCTAGTCAGTGATCACCACATCCTGCAAAGAACAGTCAAGCAAATGTAAGCACTTACACAATTTCATATTCAAGAGCTGAATCAGTTTGTATCAGAACTCATAGGAAAGGGAGGAACCTGCGTGTGCTCAGAGTTTGTCAAATGTGGGTTTTATGAAAGGAATACACAGTTTACAAATCCAAAAATTAGATTTCACTAAACTCAGCAGTCTCTAACTGTACAGAATTCAGGGAGAAGACATACACTGTATTTATCGGAAACTTATTTTTCTAAAATATGCAGAACTGGAGTTGATATGAATAAAAATCTACTGGAAAACTGGTATTTCTCTTTGTTTTGTTTTGCTTTTTTTTTCATTCTGCTCACAATATAAGCTGATTTAGTTTTACCACTCCAGCAGTAAGAGATCTGCACTTCCTATAACATCCTTTCAGTCACTGGTCTTTGCTCAGATGATTGTTTGCAGAAGATATTTCTCAGTAAATATTCTCAATGGTGCCTTGCTATCACTCAAATTTTATTTAGAAAAAATACAGACAAACTATATTTAAATGAAATGTTACTCAAAATAACTATATAAGGTCAGACTTGATGATATGGGAAGAGATCTTTTTAAATTAGAAGTCAAATCTTATTCAGTGAACCAATGCTATATTCTAGTTAGGACTTAAATCTCTGCTTTTTTAATCTTCAGATGTGTAAGTTAAGATACTTGAGCTTTCATGGCTGTTTTTGGTGTCAAAATAACTTTCAGGTACTGATTTAAAAAAAACACTAAAGAAACTGAACTCACTGAAAGAAATTGAATCCATTGATTATTTTGTATTTATTAAGCATTCCAAAGTAACTTCTGACTAAGCAGATGTCAAATCACAAAGTAAAAGCTTCAATAGCCTTGAAGGCTATTGAATAGAACTTGTGGCAACCAGAATAAACTTTTTTTCAGGAAAAAAAAAAGTGATTTTACACCATTTTAACAGACTGTAGAAAACCTTGCTGACTCAGATGTTGGCTGGAGGGACAACTGCAGATGTTTGAGGCAGATACTTGTACCTGGTGCTGCTCTCTGTGAGGCATTGACTGGAAGCCCTGCTGAGGGAAAGGACTTAATTCCTTAGAGCATCTGCATAAACACAAACAAAAACACTGAAGATGGAAGACGATAGCAGTGAACTCTGCTCCAAAAGGAGACAGATAAACCCTTTCTATGTATGTGATGCATTCTTTTGAAATGAGGGGAAGAACAGGAATATTTCAAGTCATAGGTGATTGATTAGCTGAGTTAAGGAGACAATTCATCTGGTGCAAAGCAAGGACTGTATATTCTGTACCTCCTAATGGGAAATAATTCTTTCTCAGCACTTACGCTTGAGAGATTTTTCCTTAAAGGTATTCAGGAAGTTCTGGTGTCATTTGGAATACAATTAGGACACTCTTAGTAATATACACTAGTGAGACTTACCCCAGTCCTGTGCAGATGAGAAGGGAAGCCATTTGGCGAGATGAGATACTGAAGTTCCTGCATTTGCAGATTTACAACGTGGGTTTCCACTCCAGGCATGCAAGATGGAAATTGTTATTATGCAACTGCAGAGGATTAACTAGCCACTGGCTTACATAACTTACCACTGAACATGCACAGACCTCTCCTCTGCTTTTATGTCAAGCTCTAAAAAGAGGGGCAAATAGCAAGGTTAGGTATCCGTATGTCTTGTGTTCAGGGAGACATTGCTGCACTGAGCAATCAGAGAATCGGGAATTTCTTCTCAAACATCGTCATCTTTTCTTGCAGTTCTAAGCATCCACAGACATCTCGCAGATTTCTCCCTTTCTCAACATTTTCATTGCTGTGAACTGCAGTTGCTGTATTAATTCCAGCCTCACAGCTGTAGAACGTTGAGGCTCCTTCATGAGACTCCTTTGATGCAGTGCTGAAGGATTTGCTGCCCTGAGGAAATCTTTAAGTAACATCAATTTACCATTAGTTTCTCCTGTGTTGTATCTGGTTGCTGATATTGAAGTCCTGTTAAAATTGTTCTGACTTCCAGCAGAGTCAAGTCTGCTAAAGGGTCCTTAGAAGAGGTCCAGGTTATTCTAACACATCCTGTGGAGCACTGGCAGCCTCATAGCTAAAATTAACCACATTTTACACCTTATTGGACTGCAGAACACAGGTTGTAATCCCAGAGTTTCACCTATTTAACAAAATAAATACAGTGTGATTATCCCCAACTCTACCCAGATATAAATTCTATAAGTATACAGATAATATATCATGTGTTCAAAACCAGTTAACTGTAAAAGCTGTCTGATGCAAGAACCTGCCAGCATGGCTTGGACCAGCAAAGGTCCTGCAAGTGAGAACACCAGCATTTCCATGGAAATGGCTTGCTGCAGATGCTCCAGGCAGTTGGAGGTCTCTGGCTGGGGACAATGTGATTGAGAAAGAAAAGTGACCTAAAACATTTCTTTTGTACACACATTTCAGCTCAAGTTGCTTTAGTTTGAGAAGTGCTTTTAAAAGCAGCAGAAAATAGCAGTATTTGTAAAATTGCATTGTATTTAATTTATGTAAGATTGTGTACACCACAACCTTAAAATCCCTTCCAAGTGTCTGCTTTCAATTAGTCTGCAACCAAATTAAGCAGCTATATGAATACTGGAAATGTGGGTTTGGAATATGCATTTTCTATAAAATAAACATAGAAACAGATCTTGAGGAATAATAAAAGCATAAATATATTAAATAATATAAAATATAGATGTATCATATATAATTAAATAATAAAATTAATTAAATACTTTTTATATTATAGTTAAAATGAAGAGGGAGAATACAGGCATATCTTATTACATTATTATAATTTTTAGTCTCAATTCTTCTGTCAGCCAAGCTACAAAAAAAGACACTGTTCGAATATGAATATATTGTATAGATTCATTTTTTCAGTGAATTTACTTCACTGTAGAATACTTACCAGTGTTTAATTCTTTAATAGTATTTCCTCTCATTAAATACATATATAAATAAATTTGGAGTCTCATAAATGGTGACTTAATTGTTGAGAGAACTTCTAGTTTTTTTGTACTGAGTAATTACAATGATTGGTAGTATTTTAAGGGTGCCAATCACCACATGATTATGCATATATTGATTTTTTACTCCCTATTTCTGTAGTAAAACCAAACAGTTATTCTTTGAATCTATACAAATGTTCTCCCCATGGCCAATAACTACATAGAATATGGTCTGCAACTAAATTTCCTTCATTGTTTATTTTTGCAAACAGTTCTCTCAAAAAATTGCTTATCTACCTTAAAGAGTCTCTCATCAGACTATTAAAGGCTGAGGACAAAGAGCACGAAAATACGGTGAGGTTAGCATATTGTTTTCTCCTTGGAGAAATCATTATTTAAAAATCCCTGTCACTCTGCTCAATCTGCCAAACCTGACATGCCATCAAACATCCATGCTGGACAAAATTCTGAGATAGTTTTCCTCCTTTTTTTTTTTTTTTTTAATTTAACTTCAGTTTCCTTAAAGGTGGTTATCAGAAGTGGGTTTACCACAGTAGGTAAAACTTTGAAATCAACTCATTATTATTTCACAGGGATACTCCACCCAGAAAGTTCCATTTTGGCCTCCCAGATTTTGTTTCTGTAAATTGGGAAAGTGTAATGAAGTGAGTATTGCTGGGTAACCTACCCAAGAGCTTCCCAAGACAGCATGGAAAATTTCTTTAGATGTTTCAGGGTATTTTAGTCACATTTTCCTAATCGTTTCCATAGATCTGTGTCTAAGGAAGCAGTAATCCCTTTTGCACATGAATACTCTAATTGCTTCATTTCTTTGTGGTTAACAGCAACCATTCATAAAAGACTTGCACAATGTGATCCTGCAGACTGATACCCTATTCCACACACTCCCTCCCATTCTACAAACATTGCAAATTGAATTTAAACTTTGGAACTTCTTGGAGAAAAATTATTAGTAAAAGGACTCCCAAGTATAATAAAATTATTACACAGTTTTATTTTGAAGAACATTTTGCATTTGTTTTAATACAAAATGATGTAGGTCAAGAAATAATTTACAAACCTTTAAGTTCTTATCCTGGCATTTGAAATAAGAATGATTTCAGAGGAAGTCTGTAAGCTATTCATAGGAAACTGTCATTATGTACAAAATGTTTATTGACATGTTTTAAACATCACATTTGTAAAAATGTGAACTGGATTGCTATCTAGCATATGAACTACAGGTAAAACCTGATAAGATAACTTGTTAGAACAAGTCATTGTTATCCAGTGCTAACAAAATAGACAGTAGCTTTCAGTGTGTTTTAATTATCCTCCAAGGTCATTTCAGCCTCAAAGACATTTCAGGGTTTTACTGCATTGTGAACAATATTGAAGCCCTCTCTTGATTGCATAAAAATAAATCTTTGAAATAGTACACATAGAACAACAGAAAGGTAGAGGCAATAAAATAACGTATTTTCTATATCAGGGTTTTTGGTTTGGTGTAGAATCATATTATCACATTTCTTCCCTTTCCAAGCAGAGAAAGTAGTACTGAAGTAAAGCATTTTCATCTACCTGTGAAATATTTTCTGCCCAAGATGTTTCCTGTGTCAAATTAGGGTAAATAGGTCAAAACTAATTGTCTCATGACCAGGAATACCCTGCCATGAACTTGCCATGGTTTTTGGGTTTTGGAATTTTTTGCATGGGGTTATTACAAAAATAAAATTAGAGCTTACTTTTCAGTCAAAAAAAAATTTTGAAATTACTTTATATTTTTTACCTTTCCAAGTATAAGACTGTGAGTAATCAATGGCACACCCCATATGCAGAGAGATTCTTTTGACTCAATTATTAAAAAAAAAAAATCTGTTCTGTTGCCAAGTTCAAACTTGACACTTTATCCCAAAAAGAGATTTACACTGAGAGGTGGCTCTATTTAAATATTTATGCTATAGATCTATATATTCCAAGTAAAAATACTTCTATCTAGAATTCTGTGGAGAGTTACAATAATTAGGATCCATAAATATTGCTGCAGTTCAATTACGGTACAATAATTACAAAATATAGAACATCTCTTTACAAATACAAATCATTGTATATTACAATTAATTTACAATATTTTCTACTATATAATTTTTAGCAAACTATCTTATCTAATTCTACTATAACCTGGTTGCAAGTGCATTAGTAAGAATGCAATTATTCCAGTATATTTTGCCCTTAACGTGATAGTCATAAAACAGACTATCTGAATGATATTTTCCTATGTAAACTGATGTTACATATGACGGATTATTCTTTATATAACTTCTTTTTCCAACGATCTCTAACAGGTAGAGCATGACAAACTGTATTTTAGAAGAGCATTAAGAAAAGAAATCAGGAGGCAAGTTTGAAAACAATGTTAGAATGGATATGCAATGGGTAGCTGATATGCTTTGAGCACTGAGGTAATGACATTATTGGTTGTCATCACTCATCTCATGTTGCTGTTTCCCACACAATCCTGTGCCAGACCTATAAAAACAATGTCACTGACAAAATCCTGCTCTGCTAGGAAGGACAGCAGCACAAGGTTGAAAGACAGGCAAGATATTACACCTCAGAATCCTGCTCTAGCCCTCAAAAAACTGATTGTCACAATCTGCTTGGTTTCAAAATAACCTCATTCCTACAGAGGAACTGAAGATTCTGTGGGAGGAGATTTGACCTACTGCAGCTCTGATCACATTTCGGCAACCTGGAGATAATAAATTTATTAGTTATGGCTTCCTTGAGGTGTGACATCACTCGTACAAAACTTGGATTGGTTATTCACTCCAGCTAGTGCCTAGCATCTCGAAACTATGAGGCACTTTTTCTGTTATTAGAACATTTTCCTTGCTAAATACTATAAGCTTGTAATGCATATCATTTCATCAGCTAAGTCCTCTTCGTATCGTCCCGTTTCCGGCTCTTCATCGCTGTAGCCAGGACCAAAATCTTGAAGTTCGTAATCTTGTCTGCTTAAAATTGGAAACATATCCCCATTGGTCCCATTGCTGATATTTCCATTGAGAAGGTTACTTGCTGCACTCTCCATCTCGTCAATAGTCATGTCACACGCATCAGCAATCTCGTGTTTTGTGGCCGAAACAAATTTAGGGTCCTTTGCATACCTTCCTAGGCCTTCAGATATAAGTACCTGGCAGATGGAGGGGAGAAAGTGAGAATTTCAGTTGAATTACAGAACAACAGACAGATCATAACATTCCTAATACACAGAAAACACTAGAAACCCCATGCTGAATCACTGGAGCAACCCACAGCCAAACTGTACTGGTGAAGAACAATTAAATCAACAACGAAAAGTCTCCAAAGCACACCATGATGTGGGATAATGTAAGTGGTGCTGCAGTACATCTGACACTTCTCCTTAGAAGTCTGGCAGTAGTCTTGCTAAACATCAATCATCAGGCTGATACACTAAAGACAACAGTTAATACACCTCAGCTGGTGCAGTTAGAACAACTGCCTGAAATACAGAATTGTATATGTTCTCAGTACTTTGGAGTACATGGAAAAAAGATGTTGAATTCTCATTTGCAAAAATGTAACAAAATGTGTTGTTTAGCTCATAGCAATGGAAAGGAAGTGATAGATGGAAGCTACAATAGTAACTATGATTCAGAAATGCTGCATACACTTTATCTTCAAATCTTTTTTAATAGAAAAGAGAATTCTTAACGTTCTTTAGTATACCTACAAATCAATCCTTGCAGTTGCTATTCTCCTCTCTGCATTTAGTACACTGATTCACAGAGATTTTGATATTTTATTCAGATTACTGCAAAAATGGGGATTTATTTTTATAGAAAAAACAGAGAGAACAGCCATATACATCATCTCTTCCCTACTGCCATTGTGGAGGGATACTTCAGAACTGATCCTCATATAGAAAACTTAAATTTCAAAATTCTGAAGTATTCTTAGTTCTCTGATTAATCTCTCACTAATGTGAAGACTTGGATTCAGCAGAAATCCTTTACTACACGACAATCATGAATAAATTCCCCTCTTTACCTAAAACCAGTTGGTGGCTATAAAACTAAGAACGCATTTTCAGAGAGCTGATGTGAACTGAATCATATGCTTTTAAAAGTTAACCCCAAAAGGGCACAGACAGACACCCTTGGCTCCTTCAGAGGTCCCTGCAGCACCCACCGCTTCCACCAGGCTGTCCGCGCTCCTCTGCTTGTCGCTGTGTTTGTGCCTGAAGTCGTTGGGCACGGTCAGGCTGGCTGGTGTGAATGTCCGGTAGGAAATGTCGGGGTCATCCGTGTACCAGGAGCTCCTGTGCAAGGAAGGCAGGCTGCCGTTCATGTGCTCTGTGGAGTCTGCCCTGTCCACCTGGATCAGCGGCGTGTAATAGGGGGAGCGGTCCCTGTTGGGAGGGGTGGCAGGTGGGGTGGCCCAGGAACGTGTGGAACGACTCGGGGAATGTTTATGAGCCTTGCTGGAATCCAGACCTGCCACAGCCATCACCTGGTAAAGGGAAGAATTTTAGAAGTCAGCGATTTCAAATGCTCAGTCATTTCTCACTTCAGCAGCTAGCTCAAACCAGTTTCTCAAACCAATTTTGCGTACCAGCAGCTACACAAAGTTAACATTTTCTGATGTGTAGTAGCCATATAACAGAGAAAGAGGACTGAAATTGGTACATCGACAGGATAAAATGGTATTTTTTCCATTTTATTCATATCACAAAATCTTTTTGCTTATACAATATATTAAAGAAAACAAAGTATAGAAACATTCCTTCTGTCTAGGACAGGATAGGAAGCTGTCAGCATTTTCCAAGCTGGGCCTCCGGAGGTATGTCGTACTTGCAAATTCTCACAAATGGAGTTGAGATAGGCAAAGACTAATAGACAGCTGCTGTCTTATGCAGTCCTGGTCAAAACTTAGGGCATGGTGACTATTTGTGGACACCCAAAGACTCAAAGGGGCAGGCTACTCATTCTGTGTTTTGTACAAGGTCCATGTTTGAGAAGCTTTTTCTCTAGCAAGGAACATACCAGTACTGCTTCAAATAGAAAAAGTCAGGAGTGCAATATAGAGGCTGGAAAGATGTAATTCACTGTTAGTTAAGGAAGAGTTTGTGTTTACCTGCTGTTGCATTAAGTGAAGTGGCAAAGCCGTGCGATGGTGAAAATTAGGAGAGAGTGGGATGTCATCTTGGCTACTTTGTCGGCGGAGGCATTCGAAGTTAAAGGAAGATCGTCTATGCGCTACAGGGAAACCATAATTAATTAGGAAAACAAAATATTTTTCCTCAAAGTCTGTTATTTCCAGAATTCCAGTGTGAGCAAACTATGATACAAATAAAACAGATCCTCCAGTAAGAAACAAGTTGTGCTAACAGAAGCAAACGGCTGGTTATAAGATAAAGGATAGATTAATCATATAAGCAAAAGCAGTCTCAGGTAGAAATCCTAGAAGCAACCTAACATGGCAGAATTGGAAGCAGCTGTTGTAGAAAACAGGCTTGTGTGATGCAGCTGACTGGCTCAGACACACAACTGCAGAGTTTTGCCATAAACTGCGGTGACTTTCTTCTTTCCTCCCCATGGCTTCAAACTCTTGATTCTTATAAACAAGACTTCTCAAAGGAAATATGAAATCTCCAGTTCCTTGGAAGCAAAGTGCAATATGTAAAACCATATCCAAGCCAACTCAGGTTGTCAGTCCCTAATGTTTATTCTGTTGCTTAGGACAGTGATCATCCATGGTCTCTGCTGTTATGTGCACTTTCACGACAGAAAAGAAAAAGTAGAAATCTGAATTGAATCAAGATGTTTGGCTGATGTGGAGATGTTTCAGCTGATCTTGCTGAAAGCTGGCAGAATGATGGGAAGCATCTGGGTATCATTCCCCTGTGCCAGCTTCAAGGCACAGAAAGCCTGGATGCTGAACTGCAGCTGGAATCCAGATCCACCCTCACAGCCGCAAGCATCGGAGCGGGACACTGGAGAGAACCCGGCTGGACCAAGTGCCATGGAGTTATGGCACTACACAGGTTTCAGCAGACCCTTCATGCTGGATACTAACAACCAAAGAGCCACTGAACTAAAATAGGCACCTCCACGAGGTCCAACTAAAGCAAACTTTGTCCCTTGTCTCTATGGTAAATCCAAGCACAGGGATGTAAGCCTCAGCTCCTGATCCTGGTATGCTAAATGTCACAATACCGAAATGAATAAAAAGCAACCCAAAAAGTCTCTTCATCCAAAACAAGACAATTGTTTGCACATGGTTCTCTACAGAGAAGAGGCTGAAAGAAAATCTCAGTCATTCCTCAGTATACTCCTGGAACCTGCTCAAATACTGTGGTGATGAGTTTGGTATAAAAACATCTAGAAAGCTTGACACAGAGCTCAATTTGCTGGCTGCAGAACTCAGCCAAGGCACTGAATGTTCTGTTCATTTGGACTGAATCAGATGCTAGCAGGAACTGTTTAGTGCAATGCTGCATGTCCTTTTTTTTTCTTTTTTCTTTCTTCTCTATTTATGTGAGAAGATCAAGGCTTCCTCCCCAGGCCAAACAGCCCATACACTAGTTACAAATAATAGATTTGAGATTTTTTAAAAATCTGCTCAGATACTGAGCTGCTAAAATTTCTCAACTCTTTTCCTGGATATTAAATAAATGGTTATGACAGGAGGTATGACACTAATTGCTCATGACATTACACTGGTGAAAGTCAAGGACTTCCTAAATTACCCTTATGCAACTTAGATCAGAACTAGGTCCTCTTATCCTAGGGTATCAAATACTCTCTTATCTAATACCTTTATCTAGTGTCCTGTAGGTGAGATAAAAAGTGTAACTTCCTCTAAATAAATGACTGCCAAACACTGTCATGAAAACTTTATCTCCAAGACTGCAGTTAGAGGAAACCTTCAACCCTCCACTCTAAACACTCATGGGCAGACTCGACAATTTTTATGTGAAAGTTTTTTTCCTGCAACCTAAGGAATGGATATACAAAGTATCTATCTATTTCTTTGGATTAAAATTCCTCTGCTATCAGAAAAGCTTGTAGAAAGATGTACAGAGGTCTCCTTTCACAGTCTCTCCTTCATCTGATGTCTTTCCCTTCTGCTCCCAAAAGACAACCAGCAGCATTCTGTACCCCTCACTATCGTACAGCTGAGTTATTTACTCTCTGTGCTGCAAGACTCATTCTGCTTTTTCCCTTGTGCCCCTCAAGGTCAGAAAGCCAAACAGCAGAGAGCATTGCCAGTCTTGTCATAAGGAGCTGAGTGCCTAAAGTGTGGATCCAATACTGGCAATATTGCTACCTTTATTATATAATACTATATTTTGCTGCTGCCCTTTACCACAGCTTTCTGTAGCTTTAAACAGTCTGAGACTGTACCTCAGATATAAAATGATCTCAATACACTTGAGAATCTCTGAGACAAGAAAAAGCCTTAAAAAGAGGTTGCTTTTGCTCTTCTAGTGCCACCCCAAGTACTTCCTCTCTGTGAAGTGTCAAAAGTCAAAGACCAAAATCCAAGAATTTTGAGTCTGTGCCTAGTTTCACCAGAGGACTAGCACTGCTAATCTCTGCAGTATGGCTGGGAACATACAAAGACAGAATTACAAGATAAGAAGCATGACAGCTTGTAGAAATGCAGATAAAGCAATATTGTTCAGGAGATAAGGAAAAACCAAGGGAAAGATCTAAGGAAGAGAAGAAATAAAAATTAAAGAAACAGGAAAAAAAAATCTGTTGACAATGCTAATTCTATCTATAAACTGAAACATTTTCTCCCACAGAAGAAACACAGAATTTTAAGCATTACTCCTGAGATAGCAGAATAAAGTACCAATGTGAATCTGAAATAAGATGCTTAAAATCCAAGTTAAAAAGAAGCCTTTTTAAACTGGAATCTGTCTGAATGCATTTAAATTATTTCAGATTTGCAAACAAATTGTCCTTAATGTACTTACGTGGTGGTGTTGGAGGTAACAGCCGTCTCCTAGGAGATCTTTTTGTATCGTAACAGAGCTGTGAATCATCTTCCTCAAAAAAACCATGTGGGTGATGGTAACCTTTTGGTCTCTCAAAATCTGAGTCATGGCATCTACAGTGGTAATCATATCTATGCCTGCATTGAAAAACAATAAAGAAAAGATTATTTCAGTGAGTTTTTGTAAATAGATCTATTAGTTTCCTTCTAAAAGATTTTCAAGTCTACTTTTTTTCCAGCAAGATAATTAAACACTGTATTCTATAATTGCACAAGCCAAATTTAAAATCCAGTTTCTGTAAGATTTTAAGAGAGGGTATATACTTTTGTAGTAGTACAGTTATATAGTCAATTCTCAGGTTAAATTTTTTATCATATTGTATTTTCAATTAATTTATTCTTACCAGTACAGGCAAAAATGTAAGATCTCAGTCGCACACTGCTTAAAAAATAAAATAAATACTCTTTTCTACTCCCGCCATGCTCTCTTGAGAACCCTGGGTACAGTGCAGGAGCACAGAAGCTCAGAATGGATTTAAGCCTCTTACATTCTGGATATTCTTGTGTTTAAAATAACATCTTGGAAGGATGTGTTTTGATGTTAAATATCATACCAAAAAATTAGTGACGTGAGAATTCTGTAAAATTTAGCTTTCATGCAAATCTCAGTTTTTATGCAAACCAAGGAGATGCAAATTAGGGTGCCGGTCTTGCCAGAATTCAGCTGGTGAATGCAGTCCATACAGCAGGAGAGGGAGGAGGAGAATTAAACATGTCTGGCACTTGAGCATATGCACTCACAGAGCTAAGATAAAATGGCAATAAATTCCTCTACTTCTGGGCTGGATTTGAAAATAAAAAAATATGAACAAAAGTGAAGATTATTTTTGATGTTACTGAGTTTATTCAGTAGAAGGAAAACATTTCATCTTTGGAATACTCTCCATTCCTACTCATCATTTCACATTTCAGCAGTTGCGAAGTATTAATTTCATTAGAGAATTTGCAGAGTGAGTGTGCTTAGTGAAGCCTTTACATCTGTGTACCTAAAACAATTAAATACTTCTGCATGCTATTTTATTTAATAAATATTTTTTATTTAACAGCAACATTTTATTTAACAAATATCCTCACCTGCTTCCTGACAACATAATGTCATCTTCATAATATTCTTCTCCACTGTAATACTCCTGCTCTCCCAAATAATGATCATCATTGCAATAGTCTTGGACTTCATGCTCTTCACGGCGAATGGTAGGTCGGCGCCCATCACCAGTGTCAGATCTGTAAGTAGCAAACAAATAGGGGATTTTTTTCTATTTATATCAATCATATATTATTTATTTTATGCAGAGTTCCTTTAATGTACTTCAAAAAGGAAAAAAAAAAGACAAGCATTAACAAGTCTCTAGCTCAGAACGTGGTGTTATAGCAGTGCAGAGCACTGCAGTTCAGAACACGAATGATGTATCTGTTTCTTAAAGATGGCCTTCCTTTATTTCCTTATGGTACAATAGGAAAACAATGAAAGGATGCTCAGTGAAGTCAAATACATTCAAGACATTTTTACATTATATATTCAGTCATTTGGAAGAACACAGCCTCTCTCCAATGCCTGAAGTTTGCCAAATGGCTCAAATATTAAGAAGTTCTCAGTGAGGTATTCCAAAAAAAATCTGAAATGGATATGCAAATCTAGACATTAAAACCACGACTGAGAGTCCATTTACCAATGCACTTCAATTAAAACAATAGATCCTATTTTTTAGAAGTTTGTCTTAGAAAATATTCAGACATAAGACCAGGAAAGATTTTGGGTCCCCTGCAAAAGGAACTGCGTACATTAACATTTATCAAAGTTAATACCAGTGGTTTTTCCAGTCTTGGCAAGCCAATTTTTAACAAGGGCTACAATCAGGTGTGGTCTTTAGCCTGTTGAAAACTGCAGAAACCTGCCTGGACTTTTAAAAGGGCTTTAATAATTTTGAACTTTATCAGAAGTTTGTCCTTTTAGAACAGGCACTGAAAAATTTTACTTAAAAATTGTCACTTAAGTTACCAAGCACATGCATTGTTGTACAGTTAATTTAGAAAAGAAAAAGGAAAGGAAAAAAAAAAGGAAAGAAGAAAAATTCCTCTGCCCTCTTCAATTATGTCAGAACAATATCGACTCACCTAATATATGTTTCATAGTAGCGTGTTCTATCCAGGTAAGCCATGAAAATGAGAAAAATATTTTAAGAACAAGTCATTTAGAGAAATTCTTTGGTGATTACAATGTCTGTGCTGTAACTAATGTTTTCACTTTAATGAAAACTGCTACTTTCAAACCCCAGTGAAGTTTTATGCATTTCCCATTCATCAGAGCTAGATTTTAAATACGGCTCATACATCGGTAGGCAACAGAAATGAAGATCCAAATTAATTTCACTTAGCTTAAGTTTCTTATAGTATATTTATACATTTATTTAAAAGCAAAGACATATTTGTACATTTACCTCCTACTGCTTGGTCTTCTACGCTTCTCGTGGTCAGTCCTGGAGTGTGAACGGTAACCGTTTTCAGATCTGTGCTCACGATTCCCAAAACTTGTGTGTCTTCCATGGACTTTGGACACGTTGGCATTATTGAGATTGGCATTTGTTGAGTTTGGAACGTGCTTTCCTACCGAGTTGTGATTATGATGATTGTGGTACACAGAGTTTCCTGCCTGATGATACATGTTTTTCTCAGTATCACTTGCAGAGGGAATCGAAGGCCGCTGGACATGTAAGGGACGGTGTGTGGTGTTGATTTGCTGAAATGAATCTCGTCTGTCACTGCTAATGTGGTTTATGTGGTTGCCAAAGAGGGCACCATTCCTCTGTTTTAGGGGAAGAGAAAGAAAAAATTATATCAGATACCTTAACAGAACATACTCTTGACAGTGACAACTTACTTTTCTCTCCTACATGCACAGAAAAGTAGCAATTCAAGTAACCTGTGATTTTTCTTTCTAATTTTATGATGCTTCAGATGGGATCTCCTGAAGTGACAGAGATGTGATTGTGGTGATGACAATACTGTATTTCAGAGTCAAATCAACAGTATGCTGTGATTATTATTCTTTTCCACACAACTAAAAGTGACATATCCAGCTTTCTCCACATTTTATTACGCAGGAGAAACCTAGATTCCCATACATGAACATGCACCAGCTTCCTCAGAAAGAGACGTGTTTGCTTAATTTTTGGGAACACTTTGGTGGAGTTCTCTCCTGCTCTCCCGGGGCACCGGTTTGCAACAGGCGTCACTCAGACAGGATGGAGTGCCATGCAACAGCTTGCAAGCAAATCCCAGGTAGGGAACATTCAGCTTCAGTGCTTCCATTCTTTCTTCTCGCAGAGGTACAAGAAAGAGTAGTTACTGTTTATCAGCCCTGGGAGTGTAATGGATGGTGAAAGAGAGGATGAGGTGCTAAGTTATGGCTGTGACATGCAGCTGTCTTGGACACCTGACCCAGGTTAGGGAGCCTCCCTGTCTAGCCAGGTGTGGGTCCTGGATGACAGCAGTCTGAGTTGCAGCTCAATCTAGAGAAGACAGGAGGTAATGACGGTTGGCAGAGAAATGCATCTACTGATGGCAGCTGGGGCACTGTCTCCAGTGCCACGCCCTCCTTTTTGCAAAGGGCAGTAGCAAGCTATGGGGCTTCTGCTGTAATTCCTGCAGAAGCATGATTTTACATCTGCTGCTTCTGAAATGCTTGGGAAAAAATAAGTTTTCTTGCTGGCTGACAAAAGGTTTGCAGACTGCCTCTGATAATAACACCAAATTTACATGTTCACCATTTAGGACTAAGTAGCATAAAGAGGAAAGCTAATCTTTTTTTCTGATTGATTCTTATTGATATCCCTCATGGGATTGGAAATGGCGTTTATATTTAGTTGACCTCTATGTAATTCCACGCATTCATTTTAAAATACAAAGCTCCGTGCCTGTTGTTGTTTGGCTGCATAGAATTTCATTATCTTCTTCCTATCTACCACTGCAGAGATTAAAACCAGTTTAAACCTTGCCACTCTCAAAATTTGAGACAGAAAGGTTCATACCTTTTGTTAGGATTTGCTTAAGAAAATATAAGAATTAATGAGAAAGAATTAGGGGTAGGAAAACCACCCTGCAGGAACTGCTTCCTAAATTTATGAAGGAATGCAAGTATCCTGGTACTACCATTTTTATAGATTTATACATAAAAGATACTTATTTATAAAATATTTATATTTTCTGATTTGAGGAGTTTAAAAGTATTATTATTACTATTATTATTATATTATTTCATATTCAAGGATAAGGTCATTCTTTACTCTCATATTATACAAAAAACAATTCACATGGTTGTGTTCTGACATTACTTTATAAACATCTTCCTCCTCCTCTGGATTGTTTTCCTCTGGTTCATCATCTTGCAAGTCACAGGATATAGCTCGGCGTATTTCTGGGCCAATATCATGAAGTGTCCTTAGTCCTGCCTAAATCAATGACAATACCATAATACATTAGGAATGCAAATTCTTTTTTGCTCTTTAATTACAGGTGTTAAATTTATTTTAAAGGACAATTAACAGTTTTTGTATCCTGACATCCACAGAGGATGCATCTTGCTGTAAGTTCCTCTACTGTTATTAATAAAAGGTTTATATACTCCAGTACAACCCTGTTGAGGTGATCATGTCTTTATTATCACAGTGTAGATACTGACTAAAACACCACTGGTGTTTATGGACCCCTATAGAAGAAAAATTAATCTTATTAAAAGGTATAAGTAATCAGCAAGAACTATAATAAAATGCATTTCAATGAGATGTATATTTAATGTTCAAAACATGTTTGCAGCCTGTGTCAACAAAGGAAAGGAGATCTTTGCTATAGCAACAGCAATTTTAGCAGAGCTCAGATGGAAAAGAAAGCAGTGAAATAATTCCAGCTCATCTGCACTGCACTATGATTTGCAGATATTTGGTTTAAAGCTTTAGTTTAGGACAGAAAACCATTGAGTTACAGCAGCAGAGACTCAGCGTACATCGGTTCATATTCCTCTCAAGTTTGCTACCACAAGCAACATTTAGGAAAAGGGATAATGCTGAAATTGTCCAGGACAGACCTGCACATCAGGCAGGACTGAGATATCACACCCATGCCAAGAACTCAGTGCTTTTCTACAGGCCTGCCTTACTTCAAAAAGGAGACATTTTTCCTGATTTAACTCTGTCTGTTATGGTCCAAAGCAAGAAACACACTCTGGCTCTTCCCAGCAACTTCTTTTATCACCTCAGGTTCAGAAGAAATCCAAGATGTGTTTGTTCAAACCTTTGCTACCACTACACTTATACTACTAAAAATCGTGCACAGCACTTGGCTCAATTTTTGATTATGATCTAAAAAACCTGATTTTCTTTTTTAGCATTTTTGAAGATGTCAGGGCTGTCCCAGCACAACACTGACTTTGCATGTTACTTGCCCTGGGGTAGCATGAGGATGTGTAGAGAATTTTGTGTGTTTCAGAGCTGCAGAAGGAGCTGAGGGACCTTGGAGGACCCCAAACATGGCCTGGTCTCATTCATGCTGTTTCCTCACACATCCCCAGGAGCACACTCAAAACTTCCACTTAAAACAGAAACAGCTGCTTTGCTGGGGAGAAAAATGGCATTTATGCAGTGTGGGCAATCAGAACCTGGAATGCGATGAACCAAAAAGCTTTGAATCTTAATGGTGTAGATTTACTACAGGCTCCACTTCAGGTTTCACTCACTCCAGTATTTCACTTTCTGAAAAAGGTGCCTGACTAATCATATTATCTACATCTATTTGGCAATTCAATTTTCTTCCTTAGGGATGAACTTTGAGAGTTATGCTATAATTGAACAAGGCTCTAAAAATCATTTACTAGTAAGTTAATATACAATACTCTTTTCATGAATACATTGTGCTTTCTCCCACTTCTTATGCTAATTGCATAGTCAAAGCCTCAGCAAGGTTGCTGATGTCATCATTTTGCAAGGTGCTAAAGGGAAGCAAAATTAACACTTTAAGGTACAGGTCTTCAAGTGGAAGACCAGAGGTTTCTATTTATTTAGCAGAGACAAAGGCAGTATATATTTACTAGAGGACTGCTATTATATTTTGGTTATTTGACCACTAGCTAGAAGAGCCACTTGCATTTCACACTCACTACCTGCTTACTTTAGAGTGAAGAGAACTAAAAAGAACAAAAAACCTCAACTGGCACTTTAACATAAAAATAAACTGAGGTTAGTATGAACAGAATACAATCTGAAAACTGCTAAAAAAGGAAATTAGCACCCAGAAAAATACCTGAATAACCCACACTACAGCACTGAACATAAGAGACACAGCAAAGCCTTGATTGTCCAGAGTTATTCATGCTCAAGGAGCCATCTCCCAATTCTGGCTGTGTGCTGCCCTACAATTGCATAAAAGCTCTGAGTTTTCAGCCAGCCCAAGCTGCCTTCGAGCTGAGCCCTTCTGTGAATACAGCACTGTCAGAGAGCAGCATCAGACAAAATTTAGCCCTGACAAAAACTACTAGCTCATACTCCTGTCTGCCAAATTTTGGCAAAGTCCCACAAAAACATGCCTGAAAGCTGAGAAAAGCCACGTGTTTGACAGCAACACACTGAATAGTAATTTAATTTTGATTACATTTCCAACTGCCTTCTGGCTTACTTCTGAGCTAATTACCCCTCCTTTACTCAAGAGAAAGCAGTCAGCCTTTATCATCTCATCTCTCTCCAGTAATACCCATTTGCAAGTAACAGAGCTCTTGCAGTTGCACAGTCAACAGTGGAAGACAAAAACCTGGATCACTGTATGCAAAAGGGTATGTTAGTTACACTAAACCCAGCAGCTCTATTCACTCACAGCCAGCACTGAAGCAACACCAGTCTGCAGAATTGAAATACTGCTCAGTTTATTTGCTCTAATGGAACAACCTACAATTTTGTGAACCCAATCCGTAAAATTACTACTCCTACTTATAGTCTCATTTTACCTGGTGCAATCCAACAGCATTCTAAGTCATCTAAGAAACATTTTTGTGACAGGGGAGCATCACATAATGGTACAAATGCTCATGCTGAGCCCTTACTGATAAGACAATTCTTCATGAGATCAGTCAGCCACCAATAAGTGGGACTGATGGAAAACCACAGGAATTGGTACTTTTATGTCAGTAGGAAAATTCCTTCTCTGAGCCACACTTCATGTCTTCTGTGAAGACTGAAGAGGCAGCATGGACTGATCAAACATTTGACTTTACCTTAGGCACGTCAAAACCAGAGATCTCTTAAACAAAAGAGCACACACAAACATCACACCAACCCTCCCCACATCTCTTCTTTAATTTACAGGGAAGAAGCATCCTTCAGACACACATTCCCTACATAATATTGCACATTTTAGTCCACCCAGCAAGAACCCTGGAGACATTGTAACACACAAGAGGGCAATGGGAGCACCCCATGTCCTCCATTTGTGAGGTTCAAAAAACTGCTATATTTAAATCAGAGATAAAAACAAAAGCAGAGCAGATGGGACTTTTTGAAAAAAGAGAGCCTGGACAGTGATTTGTCTACCCGTGCCAGAGGTGTGCTTGTTTCTTTTTCACTATGACTGCTAAAGTTCCTAGAAGGTGATTACTACCCTAAGTAGAACTTTATAAGACTTTTTGTTATGTTATACAGTGATTCAACACGTGCCACGTTCCTGAAGCATCATGTTATAACGAATTTTTAAAAAAAGCCAAATTTGTGTGTTATACAGGAATTACTTCCTCACAGTCTTTGAGCATGGCTCTAACTCTATTCTACAGATTCCACCAGAAGTTTGCAAAAGAAGTTATTTCTTGTTCAGACACACTGTTTATCAAAATTTAATTTTTATTCCTTCCTTGCCTCATCTTCTTTCCTTGTAGGTATGAGAAAGATGAGAAGTATCAGTCCAAAGGTTACTTAGCAAAGCAGTGACACACAGAGTGCTGAACAACATAATTACATGAGAAACCCAAGCATGTCTTTAATTAGGCTTTCCAATAAATGCACAGAAGGACTTCAGATGAACATGGTAATTCTGTGCAGCTGTGCTCTGGAGGGACAACAGCACCTGCAATGTTTTCTGGATGGCACAGATACACCAGTGCTGGGTCCTAAATAGCATCTTGAGAGACAATGACTGATGCCCCTGTCTCTGACACACCATTGAAATTATGATACAGATGTGTTTTCAAAAGCAGAAATAACAGAACAGCAGGAGTCCCTCACCCTCAATGAGAAAAGATATCATATGACCAATAACTGTACCCCTAGACAGGTTATTTAGAGATATGCTTTAAGAGACTTGAAAAGCATCTCACACCAAAACATCTAAATATTTGGAAGTTAAACATGTAAACATTTTGAAAAGACTGCTTTTAATAAATGCCAAATAGATTTTAAATCAACTTCCCACACCTACAGTATGCATAAAATAGTAACACCATTTTAGATATATATGTCTTATATTAGGAAATCTGTGTATAATGCAAGACTCCAGTCATGATTTTCAGAAAAAAATTCAAATGCTTATAAATACTAGAAGTACAAAAAGATAATTTTCCCTGTACCTAAACTCAGTCCACAACCATTATAAGGTAAGGTCCAACCTATACATAGATGCAGTTTAAGTCTAGCTTAAGAAGCGCAAGGACAATACCCTTATTTAAATAATATCATTGCCACCTACACCATTTCCAGTCAGTAAAATACCCAGTAGTCCCTCTTTTGAGGCATCCTAGAGTGATATCAGGAACTGGAAGACACTGGCAAGCTTTGCTTCACAGACTTTAGAACAATGATGTAGATTTATGTATACTGCTATGTAAACTCACTAGAACTGGAAAAAAGCACAAACATTAATTCTAAATGCTCAGGTTTTCAGAGCTTCAGAATCCTGGAAGCCTATGACTCCAAAAACGTTCATGTAAACCGTTAGATTTATAGGTAAAGAGCATGTTTTTACTATCTGCTTATTTTAGAGTAAAGAAAACTACAAAGAGTAAAAAACCTCAGAGCTACACTGACACTTTAACATCAAAATAAACTGAGGTTAGTATGAACAGAATACAATGACAGAAGCAATAAAATAAGGAAATAAGCATGCAGAAGAATAGCTGAAGAACCTACACTATAGCAGTGGACGTAAGAGACATAGTAGTCAAGCCTTGATTGCCCAGAGCTGTCCATCCTGGCAGAGCCCGGCTCCCGGGCTGGGCGCGCTGCGGCTGCACAAAAGCTCCGAGCTCTCAGCCAGCCCAGCCTGCCTCGAGCTGAGCCCCTCTGTGCACACCACAGCAGCATGGGAGCACAATTAAACGGAACTTGAGCAACAAATTAACTCCTCAGCTGACGCCTACCAGAGGGTTTGGCTTTTATCTTTTCCTATTACTGTTTACTGAAGGGTTAATAATAGTTGTTACGTTTGCAGAGAGAAAAATATGCAAAATTGGTTTGATCTGAAACATGTTTCCAAAATCAGGCTCAGCTCAATAAATCAGTGCTTTTATGCATCTGGGGTGTGAAAAAAAATATCCTTTAACTTTTATTTGTGTGTATCAACAAAGAGAGCTATACATAAATAAATATTAAATAATATAAATAATATAAATATAAATAATTATAAAATATTGTAAATAATATAAATATAAATGCATAACATAGTTTACAGTAAGTATTTTCCATAGGAAAAATAGTGTAGAACTAGTTCATTCCCTCTCTGTGCTAGATGAAAGTAATTAAAATCATTCATGCTTCATTTAACATCTATTTTACTAGCAATGTGACCACTGTTTGGCTCAATACAAGTTTCCATCATTACACAAAGACATCTCTTTCTGACCCAGAAAATATATTTGTTGTCACTGCATAAGTGTCAGTCAATAGCACAAGAAAGGCAATGAAGCCCTTTTTGTTGGTGACCTCAGGGCACGTGTTACACCACAAAAATGGCAAAAACAGCTGACTCAAATTGGTCACCCATCATTTCGGAGCCTCTTGCTCTCTTGACTTCATAAGGGCGTGAATTCCCCTGGGTCTGCAGAAGGCAAACTGTGAGGCTCCAAGGGATGTTGTTACTGCAGCTCTGAAGATCCTTTTGGTGACAATACGCAAGTTTAGACAAACTGCTATTGGTTATCATTTGAAGTGTCCTTCTCTGAGCGAGGAGGAATTTGAAACTCCACGTCAGAAAGACTTCCATGAGTTCACAGCCTGAGCAGATAATCGTTCCCTCTCCACTTTCTAGGCTGCTTCCTCCTCTCTGACACGTACCCAAACAGCAGCCTGGGTTAGGCTAACAGCAAATGCTACACCCTTGAGGAAAACCTGAGCTTTACAGAATAAAAATCACCCTGAATGAAGTTACTGTGGAGTAAGAAGAGGAACTCCTGCCTGCTGCATGCTCTGGCATACACAAAGCAAATCTAGTTTTGCAGGGAGCTCTGCTCTAATTTTCCAACTCAACCCAAACTTCCATTGTTTCTTCTCCTGTACCAAACACATCTCAAATCCAGTGTCATAAGAAGCTGCTTCCTTTACTGCAGTTGGGTGGAGGTTATGGCCCCTAAACATGAAGGGGCTGCCACGGACACTCTTGTGACACAGTTCACAAGTTTTGGGTTCACACAACCAAACAAAACTCAGGCAAAGGATGAAATTTTCAGTTTCATGTGTTTAAATGCCTAAGTCTTAATGACAAAAAAACCCCCCCTATTCTGTATATTCTAGTGTTCATTCACCCTGAAATTAAATGCCCCGTGTATCTCTCTGAAGATAACATCTTCTAAGAACAGAATTTTACATATGCTCCTTGGTCAGTCTGCCTCCCTGAGTCCACAGACTGAATCTTTAGCTAAGTAATGTGGCTTCCAAGTGAAGATTTATGCCCACACCTGGTGAAACAGGACTTATTAAAACAGGACTTATTAAAACAATTACTGTAGGCCACCAGAAACCCTCACCGGACTTTCCTGAGCTCACAGAATTTTACTCTGTGTTATGCAATTCTCTTCAGCCAACTAAAGACAGTGTGGATGGCTCCCTGTCTTTCATACAACACTTTTTCTGGAAGTGTTTTTCTTGCTGAAAACATTATTTTTTATCACCTTGAACTCTAGTTGTAATATTGTGGAGATTTTATTTCGCAGTTCTAAAAACCTTATCTTGCATGTAAAAGTTCTTAAATTATTCCACATCACTTTTCTCCCTATGTTAATGTCATTCCACCAGAAACAAAAGCATAAGAAGTACATGTTTTTAAAAGTTTTAGCTAAAAGCAAGGCATCCAATTTAATATCCTAGATTACAACTAAAGGACTAGTTTAAAAAAAAAAAAAAAGAAGTGTAATTCCCTTGGAGAAACAGGGCCTTAGGCCACTTGACAGCTACAGGGTTTCTCTTCAGTATCTTCAAAAGTACTGAATGAAATTATTGTAAAAAACCCAGCCTCCTGAGCATGAGGAATAAAAGAGGGCAAATAAATTATCCATGTTTTAAAAAAGGCTGTTGCAATCTCATAGAACTGGAAAATGGCAACATCCATTAATTTTTTGCCCAACAGCTATCCTTAGAACTAAAACACAATGGATTCTGTCACAAGGAGCCCTCTGTCTCACAGGGGCTGTTCACCCTCTGAAGGCAGGAAAGTGTGACACAGCCAGCTGTAAGCACCAGCAGGATTATAAAACTGTAACTCACCTCTTGCTTCATTCAAAGGTTAGGAAGGGACTGTAAATCTTGATAGCAGGTTGTTTTCTTCCTCTCTTGCAAGAGAAATGAGATAAGGAAAGCCAGGCCAGATAACACAGGGACTGCAGGGTTTATTAGATCCTTGGGAACTATGTTCTTCACTAATTAACTAGTTCATTCACCCCAAGAGAAAGTCACAGGTATCAGCAAAAGTGCAACAGCATTCACGGTTCATATGGCTTTTGACACAAATTGGAAGAGGTGACATTGCTTTTATCTGCTGGTATGCTTAAGGATTTTGCAGCATGACAACTGGTCTGAAATGGGGTGAGATGTGAACTAGAATATGAAAATACAGCTGTTCTTGTTCTTTACAAATAGAAGAATCAGATGGCTGGGAAGAATTGTCTTATTAGCCTGGTAAAAGTACTTTCCTCATCTTATTTAAAGCTCTAAGCAAGCAATTCCTAGTATAGAAAGGTTCTGAATGACAGAGCTCAAAAAATCACAGCCAGATGTAGCCCAGCTCCTGCTGCTCTGATCTCCAGCAGTTCAGAAAGCAGGGGCTGTTTGCAGTGATATGATCATGACTACCAGACACTGTGAAATCTTACCTAGTTCAGAGAAACTTAATAAAAGCTTCTGCTGAAGTAATGTGCTTGCCCTGATTATAGGAACTTTCTAACTTCAAAAAGAAGGTTCTCAAAACAATAGGAAAGGTAAACACAGCCAAAAATAAAAATAAATATTAGATTTCAGTGTCAGGAACTCAGGTGTATCTGAGGACAATTTTCCCCTCCAGAGAGAAGAGAAGGCTGACAAATTCTTTTTCTACTGTTGTTCACTGTCTCTTCCACTCATGTCTTCATAACAAAGCCAGGTGCTGCAATAATGAATGTGCTGCATGTTTGATTAATTAATGCTGGAGGCAGCTCTGCTGTAGTAACATAACAGTCATCACTACTTCCCTGAAAAACTGGATAACAGAGTGGTACTGCACGTTGCTGCTTTCTTTAGTATATTGTTCACCAGAGAGAAATGCAAACATTAGTTTACTTAGAGTGTTTGAGAGAATAAATGGAAAAAACAGTTACTACTGGCTCTCCAAGAACTAATATCTTCATAGTTACAAGCTTTTCACAGATCCTCTAACAAAATTTCTATAGTTGAGACACAAGCTAGATCATATTCTCATAAATTATGCCACCAAAAATGGTTGATAAGAACAAAGTCTTTTGAAAACATTGACATTTTACAAGTGTTTAGGCTTTGGACAAAGCCTGGAATGAAGAGGCTGAAAATGGAGACACCTGATTCTTATACATTATAAGGCCAAAAAAGATTCTCTGTGATCATTTATACTAAACTACCTATAACACATCCCACAGTACTATTCTCAGGGTCATTGATCAGAAGAAATCAATTCCTTGTTGAAGTAGAACATCTCTTTTAGAAAGATATCCAGCTCTGTTTTAAAGCTCTATCCTCATATAATTAATTATTCTAACAAACTTGTGACTTTGAATTTGATGTGCTGTAGCCTCCAGTTTAAAATTATATTTATTCATTTATATGCTGGACTGGCCTTTTTTTTTCCAACCACAAGTTTCAGGCCTCTTTGAAACACTATTTCCATTTTTATTTGATAAATCAAGTTGAGTTCCTACTGATTTGTCAGAAAGACAAAAGCAGAAAAAAGGAAGATGGGGAAAAAGAAAGAAATAATCTTCCCATCTGTTCACCCAGCTCATATTAATATAATGGGAGCATTGTTTTATTCAGAAAAAAAAGTTCCATGCCTCAAATCCCATAGGCCTTTGCAAATTTCTAGTAGAGATTCATGGTCATTTTTCAGCTGTTTTGAATTGAAAAATATTTGCCTGAGGAGAGAGGAAGAGCTGAGTCTTTCCAGTTCCATCTTGCCCTCTGTCTTTGTCATTGAACAGGAAGCAGAGTCTGATAATAAACAACAGAGCACACTCACATTTGAGAACTCAGTGCTTTTGTCCACATTGCTGTGTGTGCAACTTCAAAAACACAAGTGCAAACCTGCAATACTGAGGCTCAAAACTAACTCAGACCTCCTTACGCTCAAATGCTTCTGCAATAAAGAAGTCTGAAAAATCCTTCCTAAAAATCCAATGTCTTTCACTTCCCTCTCAACCATTTACAGCCTTTTTATTGGTTCCACTACCAATAATTTTCTCTTCTTTCATATATGCAAATACAATTCACATGGTCCTCCAAGCCATGTGGGCACAAATAAATAGCAAGAGTTGTGGTGAAACTTTCCTCGCTTGTTGCATCTCTTATTCTTGTGAGGATTTGGAGCACAATGGGAGTCAGAGCTGCCAGCAGAGACATTCTCAGGAAATGGGAATGAAACAAATTACCCACTTAACACGGCAAAGATCATTTTGCTAAACTGACGTACAAACCAACAGGGTTTTAACAGACAGTATCTGAAGCAAGTTAACACAATTCTCCTCTTTTAGAAAGGGATTTTCACAACATATTCCTAAATTTTGGCTTTAGAATAAAAAGCTATCAGAAACAAATATATTTATAGTTTGTAGCAAACTGCTAATCATTAACTGAAATTCACAAAGTCCCAATCCAATAAAAATGGTGCAGTGTATGATGTCTGGAGTTATTTGAGAACAGCTTTCCATTTGCCTGTTTCAAAGTTCATTCTACAAAGGGTACCAGTGGAAAGAAGTTGTCAGAATTTGCTCTTTACATCACGTGTACTCTATGGACTGCTGGCTGTAGGCCTGTTGAGAGACAGAAGGCCAAATCTATTGTCCTGGTTTCCATGTGATAGCTTGTTTTAAGAGACAGACAGAGGTGTGTGACATTAATGCAGTATGTTAATACTTCCTATGAAAGAAATTCATGGATGCAAAATTCAGAATTTGCATATATTAAAAAAAATAGGAAGATATTTCATTATATCATAAATGGAAAAGAAAAAGAACAATGAGAATTTTAAAAAATGACACTGTATAAAACCCTCTTTACTATGAGGTAATGAACAGCAGGAAGTTCCCTGAGAACTGGCTCATAGCATTTTAGGAACACAAGAAATTGAACACTTAAAGCAAAACAAAGAACGTAAATGATAGCTCAGAGCTTTATTTATCCAATATCCAATCAGCAACTTTAGACCATGATTTATCATCTAGACTTGCTAAGAAATTTTATAACCATTGCTACTGTTTGAGCAATCCATAGAGAATAAGTTTTTGCACTTACCTTGTTATAGACAGAATAGCAGGATTAGGTTTTACTTTTCTGATGAATAAGGGCCAAAAGTGTCCCAGCTAAACAAAATCCTGGCAGCATTGCACAATCATCAATATTCATCTACCTGCTATTTCAAGTAAGCTGACAAAATGGTTAGTTAAAAACATAAAAAAATCACCTGCAGAGCAATCGTGGTGTTCTTCGCAGGATATTTCCCCACCAGTCCTTGTTCTTTGCGTTTCTTGAATTTCCTAAAGTAGTCCTGTATCAGGAAGGTGGCATAGAACTTCCCCACGGTTACCTCATCATCTAAATGAACAGACCAGACAGATCTCTCCCAAGTCAGCACATTTATCAATAGCCTGTACACTCACATCTGATTTGGGGGGAAAATGTGATGGGTGCAACAGGTACCACGCTTTCAGCTTACAACAATGGAGCCTGTAAGGGGCTCAAAAGCAATGTTTCAGCAAGCAGCTTTGGTTCAGTCAGTTAAGTAAACTCATCCTAATAAAAGAGAAAATACAGTACTTTACCAAGACTCATGTACTTCTAAGTAAGTTTCTACCAAAACCATAAACATGTTTTTTATATACACACAAGCTGAAGTACTGGCTTTAGCTATTTGGAGTAAATAGATTAAATAAAATCTACTATGTCATCTCACATACACTGAGGTTCATAAGAGTGACTCTGCCTTTTTTGTCACTGTTGAACCAAATTTGCTTGTCAGTGTATGTATTGTGTCAGTTCTGTAATGCTGAAAGGAATGAAAGTAACTTTCATCAGTGAATTTAGTACAATTCAAACAATAGGCAAACAGCCAGGGCAGTGAAATGTAGCATTTTTACAGAGTCACTGTTGTGAACAAAATCCAAATTTGAAAGGTTCCAAAGGCAGGTGCCTTGTGAGGACACCAAAATCGCCTGGTTCACAGTAGGTTGATAATGAATGTGCCTGTTTATGAGTCCCTTGAATCATTCAGCTGGGCAAGTTTGATCTCTCAGTGACTAATGCTTGCCAGAAAACTAGAAATAGTTTTCTATTCAAAAACATTGCTTTTGTTGTCACACACTTTTTTCCCCTAGAGTTATCTGACATGAAGTTCCATTTCCCTTCCTGCTGTACTGTCCAATCTCCCCGTGTTTTTCAGTATCCAGAGGCAGATATTGGCAACAGGATTTCTGGCTCCTGCTGTACATAAAGAGGGGCTGGTGTGGTTTAGGCATCATCTGTTATTCTGTCCAGTCATGATTTGACTGAACATGAAAATCTAACAAGCCCAGACGCATTGTAACATACTCCTGTTAGAAATTATGGAGTTTTTTAAGCATTTGATTAAAACAGGGTGTCCATGTATCTTATCAATAATGTGTGTAAAAATATCTCACTAAGGATCGTATTTGGAGTACTATTTTTACCTGTAATGACTGTTTTTTCTAATTTAAATTGACTTTCTTCTTTTAGTGACTTGCTGTCATCAAAAAGGGTGGGGAATCCAATCCAGGGACAGTAATTTTTAAATCCATTTTTATCTCTCTGATAAAATATATCTCAAAATGAAACCTCTACCACACAAAATCAGCTCTTCTCATCATAATGTCTGAAATAGGCTGTATGCATGTGAGAAAGTACAACAGGCTTTAACTACAGTGAAAATGCACCCAGAATGTCTTCTCCCAGCAGTTTGTCTTTGAATATATATATAAAAAAATCGTTATAACAACTGCTTCAAAAGATACCGGTTGGGAGACCAGTCTGTTGCAGGAAATATCTTAGCATATTAAAGAGCCTGCTCTGCCAAACTCTGACAACTCCTCAAGGGTCAGAGTCCCCTCAGTTCCTGCTAGGATAGGAGGAACTAGCAGGAAATATCAGGAACAGCTCAAAATAAAAGTTCACCAGTCTAAGGATTCCATCTCAGCAATAAAAAGATTTTTAATTGACTCCATGAATCTCACTAATAAACTTTTTGTGAAAATTTGCTTTGATGTTCACCTGTAATCTTCCTTTGCAGCTCTTCAGGAGATTAATGGTGCATTGTATTAGGATGAGATCTCTTACACAGCATGTAATGTAAACCTGCCTTCCCTGGTTTAGATAAATCCACTGATCTGCAACATAGCTCTGGTTTAACTCCCCACATAAGCCTTTCCCCATCCTTCACAGTATTTCATTTCAAGTATTTGAACAGAACTTTTAAGGAAGTGAATTAGCAAACGGCTCCCAGAAAGAACAAGCACATGGAAGTGACAGACTCGATACAATGAACACTGCTGTGGGCTGCACTCAGAGCACGTCTCACGTCAGGCTACGACACTGCACCACCACTGACTGTGCCCGAGGTGACACCACCTGTGAAACACCAGGATGCAGAAATGAAGGGCCCTTACTGATCACTCTGGACGTGTACCAGTTTTTCATAAGCACATCAGACAAATGCACTGCCAGTTTGCTGGACTGTGCATGCCAAAGTCTGTCTGTGTCCCCACGGCGCGTGCGTGTCACAGGCACAGCCAGTCGTACTGCAGACACGAGCACACAGGAACTGATGCCTGGCCAAGGGGAGCCATCTTTGACTCTGTTTTCTGAGTAACACACATATAGCCAGATAGAGACAGGTATAGGAAGGCAGCTAAGCATAACTGACCACAGAACAGACAAATCGCTAATTACAATCAGTGACGGCAAAAGGAATCATTTCAAAAGGAAGCTCTTGGAAGAGGGCAAAAAGTACTAGGCAGGACTAAACAGATTTGCAGGTGGAGACTGGGAAGTTTAGAGAATACAGGCGAGTCCTGAGTGAGTTTTATGTATTACTCTTACTTTCTAGTCTCATTAATCCATCAGACGTTTGACTGACATTCTACGTTTTTGCAAAGCAGTTTCACCTTTCTGCACTGAAAATGTGTTGTTAACTATTAACAGTCTCACTGAGTTACAGTAAGAAGTTATTTAATCAGTACCAAGAATTAACTGCTTATTTCTAGTGCATCTATTTATAATCCAAGGGGGGGGAAAAACTGCTATACTATTATTTTCATTCTGCTCTGCAAGTAAGTGTTCTGGAGACATAGTCATGACACACAAATTACATTCAGTAATATCAGCAAAGTAATATTGGAGCAAACTACTATAAACTGGACTTCTCAATAATTTTAAGTGCAAGTTATTTTAACATATTGAATTTGAATGTTTTGTTGATTTATATTGAAGAGAATTTTCCATCTCCTGGGAAATTGTTATAATCAGCTGTCACTGGTGTTAATTCATAGACAATTTTCCATTGAACATTAAACATCAAAACTAATTTCTACTGTACACTAACTATTTTACACTCCCGTGGCATATGAATGTAAAATAGCCATATTCCTCTTTTTTTCTAGGTGGTTTACAATATTTTCAGTTTTCAGGTAAATCATACAAGGTCCACAGAGGAACAAAGTAAACTGAAATTGAACATTCATAAATCTGCAGGACTTCCTAACACATTCCTATTTATACTGGGTTGCAGAAGCCATCCTGTTTCCTATCAACTGAGCACATTCAGGTTTTCAGCTTTCCAGCTACACTGAAGAGCTACATTTGCAGAATAAACATTAGCAATGAATTTTAGTATAGCTGAAAATAAATACACAGCTTATACTCAGCAATGAAATGAAGCTGAAGTTAAGAGTGAATTACTACGTGAGATTAGTTCTAGGAATGTAATCTGTACAGGTTCTTTGTCAGATTGATTTAGGCAGGCAGAGCTCGCTATTCTGAAGCATGCGTCTCTATTTCAATAAAAATGTAGGGGAATAAAGTTGGCAAGAGGCAACACTAATTCCATGCCACCACCCTAAAACAGAATTGCTTCAGAATATTCGGAAAGACTCATAGTTGAAAGGAACAGAGGCTGCAGAAAAAGCTCAAGCACATAGTTACAACAATAACAAAGCGATTCATCTATGCCATGCAAGCACTCAGGTGTAAGGCTAACAACAACAGAGTAGAACACAAAAGTTGTTTTAAACGTGCAGTATCAATTCCCCTTTGGAGAATCAATTTAGCCAGATTTTTGCCTTCATCCCCTCTATTATCCAGCAGCCACCCCACCAACAGCAAGTGGCTCCTCCAACCACGGAGCTGCTGCTCCTGGTGATGCCAAGAGCAGTGCAGGCAGTGCTGCTCCTCCTGGCACTGAGCATCCCCTTCAGGACTGCCCCCTTCCAGAACCATCCCCTTCAGGACTGTCCCCTTCCAGGACCATCCCCTTCCAGGGCCATCCCCTTCCAGGGCCATCCCCTTCAGGATTGTCCCCTTCCAGGGCCATCCCCTTCCAGGACCATCCCCTTCCAGGACCGTCCCCTTTCAGGACCATCCCCTTCCAGGGCCAGCCTCCTGCTCCACAGGCCAGGGAGTCTGAGGAGGCCTTGGGGCTGCTATAGCACTGTGAAGGCACAATAAACTACAAGAAACACCAGGGGATTACAATGGATCTGAGGATTGGATGTCTGGGTAAATATACCCTGGGCATGGGTGACAGTGAGACAGATCCTGCACTTTTAAAACTTGAAAAAGCAGGTAAAAACCAGTCACCTAAACCTACGCTACAGCATATTAATAAAAATGTATATATTGAAAAAGGCTAAATATATATATCAGAATATATATATTTACTAAGAGAGATATTGACATGTCATTTTACGGCACGTAGGAACATTTAATAAACGTGCCTTGTGGTTCTCACAAATGCTTGGTGTCATTAGAATTCAGATATCTCTTTAGATGGGCCACATTCATATCTCAGTCTCATTGGCATAAATCTGAACCATTTCTATCATCTGTGGAATGGCTCTGGTTTAAACTAGTGTAACTGAGATAATTTAGCTTCTTGCTTTATTAATTTAGCAAAAAAAAAATTTAAGTTGGCAATTAATATTTTTTTTTTCTCCCAGAAGTATTCAACATATACAAGCAAATAAGCTATAATGTAGCATAGTACAAAACATATTGTTTTGCTCAATGTATTGAAATCAAGCTAGTTTATTTTGCTGAATGATTTGAAATCAAGACTACATTTAGGTCTAATAAGGTATTTTTTTCAAGCAAGAAAATAAGCATTACATTTTCCTCTCTCCCTTTTTTATCTAAGCTTCACTTATCAGTCCTATGTGTATTATCTACTGCAATAGGACATAATTATCTCAATATTTATTTTGCTATTGTTTGCTGTCCTTAAATCACATTATAATTGCAAAATGTAGCAGTTTTATGTCTTTGGTTCCTAACACTTGAGAAAGACCAACATGCACAGAGAATAGCACACGGCAGAGAGACTGACCGCCAGCCGGAGGGACAACTTGGTCAAGTAATTTCATGCTCGTTTTCTTCCATATTTTCTTTATGACTGCTCTGAGTTCTTCATTGGCTTGCTCTAGGTTACCTGTGGCAAAGAAATGGGAAATCAAAGGATGGCAATTATGGTTCAACCAGCTGCTGTGAATGATCCTTTGGATATTAATTAGCTGTATACAATTAAAGACCGTGATAGAGATACTATGGGGCAAGCCCAGGCTAGGTGATGTGGTAGACAATGCCACAACTAAAGAGCAAAAAGGGCATAAGACAACAAATTCCTGATGCTTTCAAATCCAGCTGTGGAGCACTGCAGATGTTAAATGTGACTTCCAGACCTTGGCCTCACTCTGTCACTCCTGCTTAAATTATCCAGAAAGCGATGACTTTTCCTTACAAGCCACTTTTTCCTTAATCCAAAGCTGAGCCTTTATTTACTTGATCACAGTAATTATTCCGTTGTACAGGCTTGAAAGTTCAAACAACTGAGTACTGAGTAGTTTTTCATCTCTTGCATTGCTCACACAGCAATGCCTGAGAGGCCTTAATGTAAGTTTGTTACTGCCAGTGGAACCCAATTTCTCCTGAGAATAGCAGAAGAAATGGAACCAAAAGCAGTAAAAGGTGGCAAAAAACCCTGAAAATGTGTAAAAATGGAAAGAAATTTCTTTGAAACATACCACTATCTTTAAAAACCTTTCCCTCTTTGATGCAAATGACAGAAATCTATGAATCCAGCCAGAACTGGCCTAAACCAGACTGGGAATGTTGCTTTCAAGTGTGCAAGTGTGCAAAAGTTGCAGTTGCACCACTGTGGGATCCAAGGCACTGAGCTAAAAGGTAGGGAGGATGGAGCGCCTTGGTTGGGCAGGAAGGGGAATTCATTCATTTCTTGCAGTAGAACTCCTGCTGTGCCAGCGCTGCACATTTTTATCTGGCCAGATGAAGACATAGAATAATTTCTGAGGTATCGTTGGCTCTGGCCTCACTATCACTTTCCTTTAATTTTCTAGCAAATCATTCCTATCAATGGTGAATACAATCTATGATCCAAAAGCAAACCAGATCCAGCAAGACCAAGGCAGCCCTACTTATGTCTAACAAAATAAATAAATTTTAACTTTTCCTCATTGTGCTTCCTGACAAGGGCAGTGAAGGCTTTACAGTGAAGGACCTTACCTTCTGTTTTTATCTTTAGAGCAGTCCTAACCAAAGCAAATAAAGTAGCATTGAACATGACGGTTCCATCACTGTTTAGTGGCATATTCATGGCTACTAACCTCTGAAAAAGAAAAAGGGAAAACAAATTTTGATGCTGCTTTCTTTGAAAAAAGCTTGTGTAATGTTAATTTTTGAAAAGTTGGTGTATTCAAAGAATAGTATTACTGAGAGGAAAATAAATTATGTAAGTTCTTCAAAACAAAGTTGAGTTTTCCATCCTAGCTAAGATGCAGTAATTAAGAACAATATTGCTTCTTTTTTATATTAATCACATGCTTATACAAAAGGTAAAACTGTACAGTAGTTTTCTTGAGCTAACTTTCCAGCACTGAAGCGCAGTTCTCGACTGAGTCACACTGCAAGCACTAAGGACAAAAGCAGTTTTTGAGGGCACGCACTCCAGCTGCAGTTGTGCCCCAGGTTTCCCTGGGGTTCCTCATGCTCCATAAAGAACCAGAGCACCAGGCCTGAATTGTCTGGGTCCATTCATTCCTCAGGTAACTCTTCAGTGATGCTGTGAGTCTCCTGTGCCAGCTACACTGAACTGCTGTGAAAGGGGGTCAGCCCATCCCTGCATCAGTGTTCTCCTTCTGGAGCAGCATTGCTGTGACCCTGTCTGCCAAAAGGACACAATTTCACCTACCAAAATCTCTTCCTAACGTCTGACTTGGATTTTCTTCTATTCTAGTTTAAAAGCATTACTCAATGAATAATTGATGTTAGCATATAGATAGGTAGAGGTTTGCTTTAAGTATGCCTTGTGACATTCCATTCCAACCCAGAGGTTTACATGTCAACTTTACCTATTTATAAAACGGATATACAAGAAATCCAAATGGCAGTACTGTTGTAACAATCCTTTAATTAATAGGTTTGATCTTATTCCCAATGAAATTGCTAAAATCACAATGTCCATTATTCTGAAGTCCTCAAATAATGTAACAATCATTCATCTCCTTTGTGTTGCTTTTCAACTTTTACATTAAAATGTCGTTAATCCTCATCAAAATTAAACATTTTTCCTGACAGATTCTATATCATTTTAAATTCCCTTTAATTTTTCTGTTTTTTCACTTGCTGCTACATACTGTATTACGCACTGCTGTTCATTCCAGCTTGGTTTGTCATGCTGCAGCCAGACAGAAACCAGGTGAAACCCACCTTGCAGGCCACTCGGTGAGGGCATAACTTGCCAAAACCAAGAGGTGGCTGAATCCGTCTCAGCAACGTCACCACATCGAGGTGCTTTATCCTTCCCCTAGGACCAACACACACCAGTTACCAAACATCCACTCCCAAAAAATACACCCTGTTCTGCTTGTATTGTTTTTACCAAATTAATTATACCAGAGAAATGATCTAACTTACTTTGCTTCAGGGTCATATTCTGACCATATTCTTTTGAATTCATCCAAATGATGGGGGCCCAGAATAGACCAGTCACGTGTCAAATAATCAAAATTATCCATAATGACAGCCACAAATAAGTTTATAATCTAAAAAATAAAAAAGTATATTAAGAACAATATTCCTTGGTTATTTTGATCTTTTTATTCAGTATGTAGTAGGTTAAGTACTCAAGTAAATCAATAATTTTTGGCAAATATCATAAAATATCACAGAAAATATTTGCATTTAACTGACTAACTGGAAGTCCATCAAATAATGACATGACAAGAACATGGTTCTATTTTAGAGTACTCAATTTCTTAGCATGGGCTGCAACATGGTTTTGTTTCTCTTCTTTGATTTGCCAGATCCCACTATATCAAACTGAAGACTGGATCCAATACGCACATTATGACACAGTGTGTATCTCAGGAATGGGATTCAATTTCATAACAATACGTTCTGTTAACACAGAAAGTGATACAGAGCAGCAGAACATGTATGTTTACAGCAGTTCAAAGAATTTTGTTGCACCACTCTCCTTTTGCAAGAAAACAATTACTGTGAATAGAACAAATCAACCAGCTTATACTAGACACCTGCAATGAGGAAAAACATATTTCAACAATTATTTCAGAGCAAATAACCCATTTCTGCCACAGATTAGGGTGAAAGGTTATTGTTCACTTCTCATGTGCCACATGTGAGGACACTCATAGAGACACAAATCCAAATTCTGCTAAGTTTAAAGAAAACAAACAGCATTACTAGTCAGTCAATGGAATTGCAGCTCTATTATTAATGAACATTTAATGGTACCACTGAGAAATGCATGAAATAACAGCTATGAAAACACTGCTAACTCAGCTTTCAAACGTGCAGCCAACCACCCTGCACATGTGCAGTCAGAAGAAAATCTCACACGTGAAAATTTAGAATCATAGAACACTTTGGGCTGGTAAGGACCTCTAAAGGTCACCTACACCAACTCCCTGCAATAAGCAAGGACATCTTCAGGCCGATCAGGCTGCTCAGGGCTCTGTCCAACCCAGCCTTGGATGTTCCCAGGGATGGGGGTCATCTACCACTGCTCTGGGCAACCTGTGCCAGTGTTTCACCACTCCCACTGTAAAAATTGCTATAAAATACAGGATTTAAGACTCTGCAAGCAAAAATATAACCTTGCCAAAATATTTTGGATATGGGATTTTCAGTCATTCTCTCAACTCTTCATTCGGAAGAAAGCCAAAATGCCAAAGCTCATTGCTGTTAATAAGCACAAGCTAAACTCACCAAAAATGCACAGAGCATGTAAAAACTGATAAAATAAATGATGGCGAAATTGCTTCCACATGTGTATTCTTCCCCAGGATTATAATCAGATTCTGGATCACAGCGCTTTCCAGGCAAACATGCCAGCATGATTTCCTGCCAGGCTTCTCCAGTTGCACACCTTTATAACACCACAAAGATAAATTCAGCATTATTTGATCAAGATGGATTAAAAATGTATTAATTTGTTACATTCTGAGAAAATCCTGTAAGCTGTACAAGCACAAATGTGAAGACACAGTATGAACATTTCAGAGCAGGAAATAATTAAAGGAAGTACAGAGCAAGTTTTAGAACTGACAAGCATAATCTGACATTGCAGACACATTTTATAAGGTAGACTAATGCACTAAGGCTTGCATGTAGAAATTGGAACCCTAAACTGTGATTTACAAGTTAAATACCTACTGCAGTGGAGTTACTGTGTACAAAAGCAGTGTTATGTATGAAAACTTGTCATAAAATTTCAAAGTACTTATTTGTAAAAGATGAACTGTCCTCTGTGGTTGAAGAAATGCCTGTTTCTAACTTCTGCTACTGCATTTTTTGCACAGTTGCATAAAGCCTGTGTACAGTCCCACGATTTCAAATTTTTAAAAGACAATTACATAATTATGACACCTTTGCCTGTGCTCATTACCTGGTTTCAAAGGTATAAAGTGACTTAGATCTCTGTGGGTGATGCCTTTGGTCCCAGATAAGGAATGTCCTGCCAGCTTTTCCAGCCAGGTGAGTAACAATGCACAGGAGCTGAATTACAGAATCTCAGGCAAGAGACCACTCAAGGTTGTCACCTTTAGAGGCATCTCTGTCCCATGTCATTCCCTCCTTGTTCCAGGACATTTTGAAGCACTCCTGGCAAATGTTTGCCTTCTTCTTAAGCTCTCCAGTGATGGAGATCCCATAATCCCTCCCCCACATCAAGATTTAGCTACCTTCACCATCAGGAAGCTTTTCCTACAGTTTTTTGATATTTCCCTTCTGCAAGTTACACCCTTTACCTTTTGTCAACTCTTCAGCAAATATAAAGAACAGTTTATTTCTTTGTGTTTGCAATAACTTTTCATTTCTTCAAACTGTCACACAAGTTGCATTTCTAAAGATTTCAGTAATGGCCAAGCCTTTTTCATCTTTCCCAAAGCTCACACAGATTGATACCTGGGCTGACTGAGTTTGGGCTCTGCCTGAATACAATTGCTACCCTATGAGGAGTTTCACAAGAACTGGAATGAGTTTAGGTCTGTATCCCCTCATCAGAACCCTGCTGTGCCAAAGGACACTCAGCTCACAGCCACAAACAGGATGTGCTTGTTGAGCTGAATTGATTCTCACTTGCAAACACATTTTGAACATTTTTCACAGATCAATGACATGGGATGCACTGAGTGAGAGTTAAGGTTTACTCACCTGAAGAGAAGAAGCACAGCTTGGGGGAAAGTCTGAAAATTGTTGTTTCTGTTTATTTGATTGTTGTCCCTCATGGCCACTTTTCCAAATACCTACAATAAACCAGAATTTTGACTTCCATTCCAGTGACCTGTGCTGTCAGAGGCTTTGCAGGCCTTGCAATCTAAACTTCCTTCAGGATGCATGAAATTTCACAAACACACTTTCATTACACTTTCAATTTTTCAAGACATTAACATAAGCGTAGTAAATTTATCACATATACAAGGAAAGAAAAAAAAGCAGCACACCAAGTTCTTCTCTTGTGTCTTTTTGAATTTCCTGATCAAGAAAATCAGAGCCAAATAAAGATTTTTCCATTACTCCAAAAGCTCTGCCTTATACACAGCACCACTGTCAAAGGAATGTTTCAATAAGCAGCTGAGGAAACAAGTCTCAGACAAATCTGTACTGTTTAATGCTAAAAAAGTTCTCTAATTACCTGCATTCCAATGACGGCGTAGATGAAGAACAGCATGGCTATCAGAAGGGCAACGTAAGGCAGAGCCTAGAAAGGGACAGGTGCACTGTCTTTTAATAATTTCACATCATCATTTCTATTTCTATTTGCAAAAGTAATTTCTCTCTTCAACACAGATTCTTCCAGGGTTTTTCTTCCAATGCAAGTGCTTAAAATGTTATTACCTGTCACTCTTAATACTTTGCTGCATGCAAGGAATACCAGCTTCATTGTATTTTGTATTACTTCTGTCAGAAATCCAGAGGGAAGGATCATCTTTAGTGTTTTTAATTTTATTTTCATTACTGATTCTGACAACACAAAGATACTTTGTTCTGTACAGTTACAGAGTTTCAGTAACTTCACATTCATCAGTTTTCAGGAGCAATGATTCAATTGTCTATTTCACTTATGAAATTGGTTTTATGTAAAATATGTGTTAAATTCTTCTTTCCTAGGCATCTAATAAAATGTGTGGAAGCGTGAGATCTATGTATGTCAAACCTATCCTACTTCTTTTAAATATACCAAATATTTTTTCAGGAAGTACCATAGAAACCTCACAGTAACAAGTAATATTGAATGACAAAGAATGACCCTCAGACTCACTGAAGTAATTGGTGACATTTATTTTGGAATTAGTATGCAAATGTATTTCAATATGTCATTATTGATAACATTAACTAAAAAAATTTTTTTGCACTCTACAGGGTATTGCTTCATAAAATTTGGTGTATAAATGTTTGTAATTAGAAAGCAAATTTAAATAAATTGTGCTAACCTGAAATGACTTGATAAATGTCCAGAGTAATGTTCTGATTCCTTCTCCTCTGCTCAGCAGCTTCACCAGCCTCATCACACGGAAGAGACGGAAAAAAGTGATGGAGATCCGAGCGCTGTCCTCGGAGTTCTGAAGAGCATCATGGAGAAGTCAAACCAAATACAAGCTCAAACATGCAACACTTCCAGAAAAACAACATAAAATGCAAAGGTGGAAGAGGTAAGATTTGGAAATGTATCTTGAGGGCCTGTTCACCTTGATAACCATGATATGAAAGGAAAAATTACATGCTGAAAACACAGGACCTGTAGAAATGCTTCACATACCACATGCATTTCCAAGTTTTCTGGTTTGTTAATAGGATCATACTGGGTTTGTTTGTAGTAGACTCCAATAGAACACTGACAATGAATGCAAACCACTGCATAACACCTTTGCAGTCAGACAGGTATGAAAAATACAGAAAAACTTGGTGGAAAAAAGACATGGTAAAAAGAATAAACTCAAGTAGAGGTAAAACCACTGGGGTCACTTTACTGATCTTACCCCAGACTCATCAGTTGTGACTGTTTCAGTTGGCTTTGGCTTTAAGAAATTAAGAACATTAAATATTAAAATCAAATAAAAGTTAAAAAAAAGTTAGCTTAACCATAAACAAAATTAAGAACATTTTTAATTTCTAAATGTAAATGAACATCTTTCAACTCAATATACGTCCTGAACAAAATATTAATTCCCTTATTAAACCATCCTCTTATCATTTCATGTTGGCTGACACATGCTAAAACATTTTTGGCTGACTCATAATAAAATCTGCTGGTATAAAACATGTTTAAAAGATTCAATGGAAAGTAAATACAAAATAAAATATCTGCTCCTATGTAGGCCAAAAAAAGTTAGCCATCAATTTTCACAGGTTGTATGAAATCATAGCAGGAAGCCCAAGTAAAACCCAGGAACAAAGCTTTGGGGTCAAACCAGCCTTTCCAGGTCCTTTTCTGCTCTGCCCTTTTTGAAGATTAATTACTCCATCACTGGAATCTAACCATAGTCAAGTAATTGTGTTTCATATCACACCAGGAGCTCCCTTAGAGCAAAGTTAATTCCCTCGAGGTGACTCAGTGATGGACACTGGGTGTTGCAGTGCTTGACAAGGACACTGTGCCAAAGTGACAGAAGAACGTTCCTGGCCCCCTGCCCTGAAGGCTGACCCTGCCCCAGCAGTGCACCTGAGGAGGCAATACTTCAACTCTCTCACCACACCTGAGCTGGGGTGACAGGATCAGGCGTGGAGAAAGGGATCAGGATTTGATTGATCCTTTTGGAACAGATCTGTGCAGCCCTCAGGAGCTACAGGGAGCAGAGAGCACACACGACTTCTTGTTCACAGAGCCAAACTCTGTGTCCTGTGAAGAACATCTCACTTTTCTCCTTTTATTCTCTCTGTGTGATTTTGGAGAAACTTTCCTGAGAGCCTAAATGGTCACACACTTTGCAGAGCAGGCAGCAAAGCTTGAAGGACCAACGTTCTGTGCTTGCTTGTGCACTGACAGACTTGTGGCAGCTTCTTCCAAAACTGGAGTGTCTTTAAAAACATTTATAGCACTAGAAGAAATGGGATTCTGGATGTTAGATCCCAGTGATGGGTCTTACCCTCTTGCCTAAAATATCCTCCTTTTAAAGGGACACCTTTCAACAGTTCCTGTCCCACAGAGCAGCAATGAACACGATGCCTCCCCAGAGCTGCTCCTAGCACGCTGTGGATGCACCAGCCACACTCAGTGCCACACTTCACCTACTCAAATCTCACCCACTGCTGCTACTCAAGATAACACTTGAGGAGAAGGAAGGGAAAAGAGAGGAGCTGATGCTGTTGAAAATATATTATGCAAACATTATGGTAAAGAAAAGCAACAAGAGGCAGTACTTTGTTAAAACCAGATCATTATTAAAATATTAATTGCTTTCTCTATTACTTTTTTCCCAAAACATATTTAATATAAAGGCATCACTAGGGGAAAATGAGGTAAAAATAACACTTTGCTGAACTATGTGCAATATGTGTATAGGATACATTACTGCCCCGCCAGGATATCAATATATTCTGAAACAAAGAGTTTTTAACTGTATAAGGGATAATTACTAAATTTATGCATTAAATTAACCAAAACCCAGATCTCCTTATTAAGCTTCAGTGAGGACAGTATTTGTAAAGCTGGCTGTAACATCTAAACTTTCTAAGAACTTATATAAAATAGATAGAAGTCTACTGCTAAGGAAAGACACCTGCTTCATTAGAAATTCTCTATATATTTCAACAATTTGAAATCATCAAAATATAATTAAGGAAAAATTAATAATCACAAACATCATCAATGTCAAAATGTCACAGATCATGGAAACAATCTTTCGAACTGCCTACTTAAATCAATCCCAAACTTGCACCAGTGCACACAGACCCACCCTGCTACCGAGTTTTCAGCACAGAAAAAAAACCCCTTTTAATCTGAAGCTTTAAAGAAAAAAGGTTTCATTACACCTTCTGCAGATGAAGTCGGAAATGTCATATTAACCTCTGGTGACTGACTCAGGTTGAGCTTGATACTCTCTTAAATAGTGAGCAAATTACTTAATTTGCATCAGTATTTTGTATCATCAAAAATTGAACATAGTATCTGACAGAGATCAGATTAAATTACAGTATCATCCCAAACTGACACTTAAAAAAATGAAATAAAATTTTGGGGTTGTCATTTGGGAATTTTTCCCACTATGTTTTACAGGAGCAGGATGGAGCCCCGAATAAGTTAGCATCAGTATTAGGATGGCAATATATAATGGGATAGATAATACCAGAAAAAGGATACTTTATTCCTCCATATTTTTATTTAATCACTTTTCCAAATGAAAAAATAATGAGTTTCATTATGACTTGGTTATGAAAAAAAAACTTCTCAAAAGGAAAAGTCAGTAAAAAATAGGTTTTCTACATATAACTCTCTTAGTAATTACTTAATTCTCCCTTTTAAAAATGCAGAGGTCAGATTACCCAAACTATGTGATCAGTTCTAGTGGAGCTGCTCTGGAATGATGATCCCTCTTTTTTTTTTTTTCTGTCAGGATGTCACTGAAGGTATTTGTGTTTGCACAGTGGTGTATGCCCAGGACTGCCCAATGCACACTCCCCACACAAATCCCTCTTTCTCAGCTTCTTTGGACTAAGAAGTCCTAATTGCCTGTTTCTGATGGCTGATCTGATGCTGCTGGGGAGTGTTAGGATGTCATATGCAAGAGATTACAAATTACAGACACTGGAAAGTGCAGGCCAGTAATGAAAAATAAAAACACTGTTCACAAAAAGCAAATTGTACAACATTACCAAGGTGGAGATAAATATTAGAAACAAAGTATGAACATGAACTCCTGATACAAGAGGAGTTTTTCCTACTGAGGCTGAAAATATTCATCACTGGGCAGGTGTTTTGGGTTTGACATTTTAGAGCGCATGTAATTTTTTACCCTCCTTGGCATTTCCCTCTGATAATACAGAAGCAATTGTTTATTTTGCTAATACAAATTATAATGAAGCTAATGTAGTGATATTCCACAAAAGAAAACATTATTCATACTTATTTATAAAGGAAATGCTCATCTGGGAGACAAAGTTAGTTAATGGTTGTGTGTGTCCATCCAGCATGAAGCAATGCTCAGATCTGGGAAACTGAGATAAAGATAAGACAATCTTCAGCAACAATAACAGACAGACTGACAAAAACAGAGTGTCTGCTTCCTACAGATAAGGAAAAACCAGACACTCCCCAAGCACACAACTTTATTTGCAGCATCAGTGACACCACGTGCATGTACACACGTAATATGGCACATTTTGATTTTGTACATGTAGGGAAGTATTAGAATAGACTTGAGACTGAGGGGGACAGGCTGAGCAGAGATTGCCTCTGGGGATGGTATCTGCTGACAAGAAAGCAAACAAAAATATTACCTGTGGTCAGACAATCTACCTCCAGCCTCTTCTTTCCCCTCACCTTCCACCAATCATTCCAATGCTACTTGGTCCCAAATGTTTTGGGACTGGCTGGGCAGTATTGGGATTTTTTTGTCCTTCAAAAACTGGGACTGTGTGATTCCTAAGATGGCAGGCGTGCTTCTGTCTGCTAGAAGTCTGGTAATGGGCACAGCTGGAATAGATGGATAGCTTCTGCTTTCCCTGCTTGGCTGACAGACACGCTGCAAGGAGGGGAATGCACAGACACTGCCCTCATTGTTCTGCCTGTTCTGTCAGCCATGGGCCAGCTACACCCAGAGCCCAGGGCAGCAAAGCACTTCACAGCCATGTAATTTTGAGCCAATCCTTAAATACTTCAAATAGGCAGTAATATATGATTTTTATTTTTTAGTTAATCAAAGTGCAACAGAACAGTTTTCTTCCTCAAACAATCCCAGCCCTCAAAAAAATATAACCAATGATCAACCTAAATTTCTGACTCAGTGATTAAAATGTTTGCAATCTTCTTCCAATTTTGGTCAAGTACTAATGCTGCTTATGAAAAATTTAGCACATTTCCTAAACAGGAACTCCTTGTTACACTCTTCACACTGCAACAAATGTTCAAAACAAACATCCTGACTAAAAAGAACTTCAGTGTCAAAACTGTGAACAGTGTGAAACAGATTGGATCATGCACTGGAAGCAAACTCTGTGCTTAAACAAAAATAAACATGGTGAAAACCAGTGATGTTAGTAAATGGTGTTGGTCAAATGCTTCTTGTTTACATTTTGTGCCAAAGGGTCCAAGAGTATGTCAGAACAAGTGACACATGATGATAATGTCCTCATCACCATAATTAAAGAAGGAAGCATCTGAATGACAAACACATATGACGACAATAGCATATATAGCAAAATATTCAGGTTGCCAAAATATCTGCAGAAATGTGTACTGTGAGTCCATGTGCATTAACACACACAATTTGCTCAGAAAATAGTTACTGCAAATCAGATTTGAGCAAGAAATGTTCTTCACAGTGCTCTCTATATCCCTTGCTCAACATGAACCAAATACCTGTAAACATCAATTAATAATAATTTCAAGTCAATGTGAGAAATCCCAGAAAATATTTTTAAAAGTGCCTTTTCCCGTGTAAAAGATATATTTAAACTCTAAGTTCACAACTAACATGTGGGTGGCATAGACTATTATATGATAACTAATAAATATTCTGTAGTACAATAAAGTAAATTATTACTGTAAACACCATGGAAGCAGCTCAGAACTTTATTTCTGGCTCCAAATTAGATATTGCAACACTGAAGAGATTTGATATTGCACTAAGACTTCACACTAGTGAAAGCAAAGCTGTATGAGAGCACAGTTTTCTGACCTACCCTTAAGCCTAAAGAGAGATGTTTGCAAAAGTTTACAAAATGTATCAACAGTATTCAAAAATACAAATTACTAGGACCAACACCTAACATATGATAGGGGTGCATAAAGTGGTACCCAAACTGAATTGGGCTGCTCTCGTTCAAAGTTGAATCCAGAATCTCTGACAGGAGGTAGACACGAGGTTTTTACTCCACTCCTCCCCACAAGCACAAGGTCCAGATTCGAGACACAGGTTTTCCTGAGGGGCTCAGGAGGAAGACATAAATGCTGTTCCTTTAAGCCCTATTTCAGCAGAAAACCTGAAGTTTATTTGATGTCAAGAATAAAATCAGTCCCATAGAGATGGCACTAACCATTTACATAAAAGATGGGGAAAGTGAACTTTCCATTATTTTCTCGACATTTTGGCAGCACATGAATGGTAAAACCAACTTAAATAAAAAATGTGAATTAAAACCTTCGCAACCACTACTGCAACAACGTGATCATGCTTCTAAGTCATTCAGTGTTGGTCATCCAAATGGCTTCTGAGCTGACAAGATCATTTCTGTACAGTCTGACCAGATTGAAACCTGCATGTTATTTCCTTTTAACAACTTACTTATTCGGATTTTATTTCCAATTTATCTCTCTCTCATTCTCATAAGTTATATATGTCCCTCTCCCAGATTGGACTGACCACACTTTGTGTCTGCCAATCATTATTCTGCTTTTTTAATTGAAAAAGAACCATTTCTATGACCACACAAGATCTTGCATGTTGTGAAAGTTTCTGAAAACAAAAGGCCACAGAACCCAGTAGTAATTATATAGGTTTTAGTAGTGGTTTTAATTTTTTTTTATTGCTACACCATATGTATATTTACTTGTATATACTTGCCTCTAATAATTTCTAAAAATAAAATGAACATGAAAACCAATTAGGTTCATAAAAGAGGAAGGTTGAAGGAAGGGATATTAAATGAAAGAGTAAATTTAAAAGACAATCACAGAAAATTTTTTATTGCCAAAATATATGTTGCTCTGAGGTGGTTCATTTCTGGAGTTGGTCACTGATCCAGTCCTTGAGAATGCTGAGCAATCCTGTCAATTGCTTAATTCATTAAAGACTGATTTCCACAGGCACCAAAACTATTCAAACCACAGTGATTTCCTGGATTATGTGAGAATGGGAAGTAACTGGATCAGAAGAATCAGCCTCAGGGAAGCATATATATTATTATAAAATGTTTAAAAAAATTAACAACAAAATAAAAGAGATGACATTTAATTTCCAGTATTTAATAGTGAAATCTAGGTGATGCGCACCTAGACAGTCCAATCCATTCTCTTGTAAAAAATGGGTCAATGCAAACTTGTTGTTTGCTAGAAGAACTCACTGGCCTTTGCACTGGATCTAAGCATCCCCAGCTACACTATCAGAATGCTGCTGAGCTGTTTCCACAGCACCAGGCAACGACGTCTGTAATCCTACAGGATTGTTTAGTTCACACTGAGGACATGAAGTATTCACACTCATGTCTCCTTTACACTGCTCAATTAAGATGGTTGTGCCCCTGCAATCAGAACTGCGACAAGACCTGATTTTCTGTCAGTGCTGGTGATTCACCCTGCTCCAAATCAGCCCACAAACAAGGCTGAGCTTCCTCAGCTTAAGAAGTTTCTTCAGTGGGAATTTTCACAGGTGCTATTTCAATCATGCTTGAAATCTCATTGGAAACAAAGTCTCATTAGCATCTCGGCAGAGCTGCAGATTTCCCCGGATCATTGTCAGTGTTAGATAACAAGTACAGGTGGAACAGCACAATTCAGAATGCCGAAAAAATACTGAGCATAAAATTCTAAAATACTGGATTTTGATTACAGAAATTTACACTAAACTAATCAAGTAGGAATAGTTCAGTAGCAACTCGTAAAAACCTAAGACATTTCCCTGGACAGTCTGCAATATTAACTGTTTCATGTTGAAAATGGGAAATCAAGGCCAGAAATATATTGAAACCATAATACATTCTTGACTAGCACAAACAAAGCACAGAAAAGTGGAAGACCAGAAACAGACAATGCTTAGTACACAAAGAGTCTGCTGTGCAAAACCAGAAGAAATCAAAGACAGGCATTTTTCTTCCTGTGAGTATAACATGAAAACTAAGAAATGGCAGTGCTGGTTGTTGACTGTGGTGTGTACTTATCTCGGAGATCATTACTTGTCTCCAGAATATTTTCAAGACAACTGTGAGAATTGTTGAATCACAGTGTTCTTCACGGCTGACAGCTCAGAAGTGACCAGTTACAAGTAGTGCTGTCAAATTAACACTGCCCATACACTGCTAAATCCAGACGTCCATGCTTTGGTCATGGAAGTACCTCTGAGCTATTTTTCAATCCCTTCACAATCAAACACATTTTGTAGTTATGAGGGAAAGCTGTTCTAAATGATTGGTCTTTTTACTCTCCTCAAATACTGTGCTCACCTACACCAGTACTACTGTGAATGGAAATCATGGGTAAATTGCAAATACTTGAGCTGTAAGTATAAATCCCAAACTTTTCTGGGGCGAAAAAAAAACCTAAAGTAAACAAAACAGAGAAAAATAACCCAATCAAAAATAAATCAGAGGCAGCTTTTAAAAACATGCTCCATGAAGAATAATTATACTTTAAGGAAAGTCTCAAGGGGACACTACAGTTCTGGGCTGACTGACCCTCCCTGTCAGCTCAAGTGCCTTCAGTTTACAGAAAGATCCATCCCCACAGAACTGAGAAAAATAAGTCTGAAATCTAAATGTCAGGATAAAGTTCTTCTGGTCCCATGTTCCCTCATTGCTCCTCCATTTTCTTTGCAGAAATTCAGTCAGTCATGAGATTCTCACAGTTTAACACAAGATCAGGAAGCAATTTCAAGGTGAATCTGTTGCCCCAACACATGCAATGGCTATCAGTCAAAATTCTGGTAAAAGATGGAGTTTTCCAAGTACTTTAAGAGTAATTCAAATTTCCAAACACTTACTGCAGGATATGAAAAGCAAAAGGACTAGGCAAAAAATAAACATTCTATTTTCCACAGCATGGAAAGCCTTACTCTCTATGTGACCTTCTTCTGCTACCTCATGAGATATGAATGCCAACACCCCTTTAAAACCCAAACCTCCCGCAGAAAAAGAAATCATCATTTGTTAAACCAAGCCGCTGAAAACTTACAGAATCTTGAATTATCTTGGTCAAGTTACCTACAAAAAGCAATGGGCTCCAAGTAAGATAGTAACATAAGCTTAATTCCTTTTCTATAAAAATATTTTCTCCACACATATAGAAAAACAATTTTTATTGTCTCACTGTGCTGTGTGGGTGTGCAACTATACAAGTATATAAATAAATAATAGCAGTTTGTACAAACATTTGTGTCAGTGTTTTTGTCTTTGATTCCAGGATTAAACATACTTTTCTAAAAAAGGACTTTTTGGGGATTAAGTTTACATTTTCTGTATTTCTTGATGACAGCAATTACTTTTTAGTGCATGAACAGTTGCTACTTACATTAACTTCTGTTATAGCAATATCAACGACGCTACCAACAACAATTAAGGCATCAAAAGTGTTCCATGCATCAGTGAAATAGTGCTGTTAGGACAAGCATTCAGCAGAAAGAGAGCAAGAGAAAAACACAAACAGAAAAAGAGAAGAAAAGGACAGTGTTATAACACAGAAACACTCTAGGTTTCTCTGATGTACCATTATACAATCTAAACTTTCCCTTTCATAGCTAAAAAAAACTGGCAGAAAAAAAAGGCTATTTATTTCCCATATCAACATAATTGACCTATGACTGGTCTGTACTCAAAACTTTAGAAACATCAGATCAAAATCTGTGACTTGTCCAGATGATGGAAATAGTGGGGAGACAGAGAAAGAGAAGTAGGGACTGGGGAAAGTAAGCTGGGATATACTCACATCAGCTTCACTGAGAACGACGTCTACTATGCTGCCAATAACGATGAGGGAGTCAAACGTATTCCAGGCATCACTAAAATAGCCCTGAACAGAGCAGGCAGGGTGCAAACGTTTGTGATTACACATGAAATGTCAAATATTTGCATACTTCTGTTTAGTTTTGCATAAACAGAAATTAGTTAAACAAAACCTGTGGTCTAATGAGAAAACAAAACAAAACCAAACAATATTGCCTACTGAAGGAAAAGCAACATATATGTGCATGTGTGTGTATATATATAATTATATATATACATGTACAGACACACACACAGACACACTCACACTCTACACATGCAGAACACACCATCAGGTAAGCACGATGTTGGCAAGCAAGCCATCATCCAAAATTGGTTTTGGGCTTCTAGCAAGGCTGAAAAATTCTAACATGTATACCCTAACGAGGACAAAACGACCTCTTTCATAATATTTCTCCAAGAGCAAGCCAATTGAAACCTCCTTAACATCAAGGATTTTGTGATAGTCTTACCTAAGTGACTGGTAAAAATATTCAGAGGGTCAAGTCTCATCACTGGCTAAACATGCACAATTGTTAATGTGAAACTGTGCATAGAGATTAGAGAACTGACTTAATCTTCTATTCATAAACTGGGTCTAATATAGGAACTCATCGTACATTTGCAGTCAGAGGCTGATTCTGTAGCCAGTGAAGTCAGTACTAAGACCCACAGCAACCTGAACAATTTCTTAATGCTTTTGGTTGGTGCAGCCAGTCCAATGTCTGAAAACCCATTTTCACAAATTGCTTCACCACCCTTCTGACATTTTATGGCTTTAAATATATTCCCCACATGTGTGTTGCTGGGACATGGCTGCAAAGGGTAATAAAGGGTTTTCATGCAATTAGCTGACTGTGGGCATAAAACTGCATGTTTGAGCAAAGAGGTACTTCAGAAGAATCCTCCAGGTAGGTTCCAGTGTGGAACAAATCAAGATGCATTACAATTGTTTAGTTAACTATGGAGACCAGAGTTTTCTGCAATATGTGGATTTTTCCTAGTTATTATAGAAATCCAGAACTGCAAAAATTACTGAATTTGCCCCTTACCTCATCCAGATGTATTAATGTATCAGTTAACCATGACTAAGGAATGGGCATTACATGACAAAAGCTGAAATGTACATTTTGTATGTGTACATTTCTTGGTAATATTACTTTTAAAATACTAACTTTTCAGCCACTATCGAAGCTCTAAAATAATGCACTTAGCAAGAAGTTTAAAATTACAAATGTGCTAATCAAAACTTACATCTAGTTACACTTTTTATTACAGTTTGCTCTGAGATAATGTTTTAGCTGAGTAGTTTAAGTTATTACATGAGTTGTTAGCAGAGAAAAGCAAAATCAGTTCCAAAACATTTTAGAATTGGACTGATATTTTTCTCAAGATTTCAAACTCCTAGAATTTCTAGTAATTTCACAGTTTAAAGTAATGCACTTGAGTGCATTGCTATTTGAAAAAAGGCTTATTTTGTGTGCAAATTTGCTCTTGGAGACTACGAGAGAGCTGCTACAGTAGACAACAGCTCTACATTTTGTTCTTGGAGAGGAAGCAGGGTCAGGAAAGGCTCATTATGTTTCTAATGCTACTCTGTCAAAACACAAATTGTTACAATCATTCCTTTATCTAAGGAAGGGGCTGTAAGAGGAAAATAGATCAGAGTATTGTTATCTCTACAACCCTTTGCACTACTCTGGTTCTTTGGGATTAACCATCATCTCCAGTTTTGGGGCAAAAGCCGGTGCTTGGGGATTTGGCCTCCTGAAGAAATGCCTCCACTCCTAAGAGCTCTTGCACAATTCCCTACTGCTTCCTCCTTGCTCATGGGAACAAGCCATTCCCAAAGTTTTACTGAGCTTCAGGCTGAACCACCCCAACAATACTAAAATTGATAATCCTAATGAGATTAGCAGCTGCCAACCAAAGGAAGGGAGCTTCTCTCATCATATTCTTCCTGATCATTCACATTCTGTATATCTACGTATCTTCCTTGATTTTAGAATAGCAATATTTTTATGTATATATACACAAAATAAAAGATTGTTGGCAAACAGCAAATATATAATCAGCACAATCCTGAGCTGTGCTATCCATCTTCCTCTACAATGGGAACCAAAAAAGGTCCTCCAAATAATGGATAATTTCAGCTATAGAAAAAGTTACTTTACTAGACATGCTACAAGATAAAGCACTGAAATAAAAAAAATCACATTTTGATTCAATACAGCTAAAACACTTCACAGCTAAAATAATTTACACACTTATTTATTTTATGAAACCTTTTCCATCAGTATAGACAAATATTGTTCAAACTAATATGTAAAGCAAAAGCATACAAATAAACAAAAAACTAAGAGAAAATAAAGATGGTTTTGGAAAAGGGAGGAATGGACAAGTCACAGCAAATAAACATCATGCAAATAAGTTGTTTTCACCACTGCAAGGACCCAAGATCAATTCACTTACTAGCCATCTTTCCTTTTTTCTTACAAAAATCTGATGTAAAACGACATGGAAAATCATTACAAGTTTAAGCAACAACTGGCTACCAGGAAGCTGTACATACGGTATGTGTGGATGCATTATTTTTGATTCCATAGCTGTAGTTTGTTTTGAATGGCACTTAACCATGCTGAGTAACAGATTTTAGCAAACGTGAAGAAAAAGCCTGTTCTTTTAGCTTATATTATGAAAAATTTGCTCATTGAGAAATGCCGAAGGACAAAATCACAAATCCTGGGGAATATGTAGGCATAGAGAATTAGCAACAAAATATGTTTCCATACATCTAGCACATAGATATTTTAGTTCTTTTAGTACTCTCTTGGAAAATTTAGGGCCTCATTCTGCAAAGCCTTGTGTGATCCAATCTCCCAGTCAAGTGTGCCAGACACTCAGCAACACCTTTAATATCTAGGACTTCTCCGAGTTTTACGTCTTTCAGAGCTGGAAGGCAGTCTGCAGTGCCTTGGTTTTACACAACACAGTATCGTAGGAAGAGTATCAGTAATTTATAGTAGCCTTAAGTTTATATGACCATCAAAACCAAAAGATCACCATTTTCACAGGACTTTTGCCAACATATTAAGGGGACACTGTCAAGCAGATGAGATAAAAACTAACAGCTTTTTATCTGTTCTTCTTTTTACAGAGTGAGTAATAGAGTTTTTATTTGATGCTTTGAACATCTCTGAAATAACTTTTTAAATGCACAAAATTAATAAATAAAACTTTACTCTGTCAGACTAGCCTAAGAGACCCACCCGCCAGTGACACAGACATAGAAGAAATTAATCAGTCTTCCCTCATGGACCCTAAAGCAAAACATTAAGTTTGGTTTCAGATTGTTCCTACTATTATCAAACCTTAATATGAGTTAAAGCGATTAATTGTTGTTTTAAACATGCATCTATTTTGAAATTTAGATTAAAGATATTAAAATTCTGCTTAAGGCTGCTAGCTGATTTATGATTATTAATGAACTATGTAATACGAGTTGCCAATAGGTTTTTTTTAAGAGTATCTGATAATTTAAAAGGTTACAATCTCCAAAGAATAACAGGAACAACCTTAAATGTTCTTTATTCCCTTCCGTTCCTGCTAATTAGTCTCTTCCAAAAGTCTGATTATTATCATGGTATTTAAACCTTGCCCTGCTAATTAAAAAGTTTAAGGTGTTCTGCATCTATGGGGGCTGAAATTCAGGAAATGAGGACCTTCCACTGGCAGTGTCTGCCCTTCAAACTCTCAGGGTTCAGATCCAGGGATGTCTCACAGTGAAAGCATCCAGTCAGATAGAAAGCATGTTGCAACAGAATTAAAGCTCAAATTGTACAGAGTCTTAGAGACCAGTTTTAAGACATTGCATTTGCTAACGAGTAGGAAGCCCACAGTACAAATGGAGCACTGTGATTTGTACACTCATGATCAGACCACTGTGTTTGGCATTAGCTGCTATTTCTGACTACAGTCACAAGTGCATGGAGAACCATACAAGGATTCACAACCTTCTTTCAAAAAGCAGATGATAAAATGCAGCAAAGTTCTCTGTGCAAAACAAGGATATAGAACAGGAAATACAGATCAGGAAACACAACCAGCATACTCATGACACTGTGGTCCACACAGCTGAGCTATCTCCTCTGGGGCCTCATACTGTGCTATTTTTAATGCAAAACCCTTAGCATATAAATAAGATAGCTGACACAAAAATACAAATAAATTCATTAGAAATGTACAATGGACTGGACAGTGCAGAGCGAGACCACGGGAGAGCGGGTAAACATTCACCCCGAACTCCACAGTTCACATCTCAACACCAGATCTCAAGTGACGGATAATTTGTTCACTTCTGCAGGCAAATATGAGCTGGCTTTAAATCAAGTAGCTCAGGGTGTACAGCCAAGCTCAGTGCTAAATGCAATCCGAATAAATAGTTTTGAAAATCTGGAAAGGATTTGTACACCTGCTACAGCCTGAGCTCTGAGCAGCCGTGCTGTGAGCACAGAATTCCTGGGTCAGAGCAGGAGCAGGGCTGCCCACAGAGCCAGGGCTGCTCCACACCTGCAAAGGGCTCAGCTCGCAGCCAGCCCCACAGGCAGATACCCTGGCTGCTTCAAAAGAAAGGCAATGGAAAAAAAAGTACCCGTCTTGGATAGTGAGATCAGTAAACTTCAAACAGCTCACCTGGCTTTTCTCAAATTCCATGTAGAGCAAGTGAACACATTTTACTTATTTACATAGCCCAGAATAAACACTAATTTCATTGTACTGAAAAAAAATTCAGTCTATTTTTTCATCATTAACTTATGCACTTCATCAATGCAGTATGAGAACTGAACAAAAAGACTGAATTAGCTGCCACAGGATCATTTTATCTTTTTTTCAATTATAGTTATCAGTTTCTCTTGCAAATATATCTTTGAAAATGTGTCTGCATCATTCATATTGACAGTGTCCCTTTAAGAAAAGGAATCAACCACTCAGTGCGGGGCCTTCTAGCAAATATTATGTATATATATATATAACTGAAAACATAAAAATCTAAAAAGGCTATTGAATATGTAAATTATTTATGTGTATGTTTGTAATACTTGGCTATATTTTATAAAGAAAAGAAATTATTTTGCATTTTAGAACAGGAAATTATACAGGATACAGGTCTTTACTGGAGATTAAATTAGTGTAAAGTAATGAATGTAGTACCCAGAACAGGAGACATGGTAATGCTTGTAACAGGAAATTATTTATCTGATTTAGAAATGGACATTTTCATTACCTCAAAATATTTCAGATCTCATCAACCACTTTGTCAGATTTTTTTCCTAATATCTGCATTTCATTTCCTGGAGTTACATTTCTATTATAATTTCTCTGATAGATAAAGGTGGGAAATGTTGGTTCTTTTTGTTCTTTAAATAATATACAACATGTGTGAAGCTCATTATACTTAATTCCTGTGGTGATGACCTAATTAAAGCATATCATAAACTTACCTTGGGTTTGAATGCAATCAGTTTCAAAACCATTTCAACAGTGAACACTCCTGTGAAAACCATATTCATAATGTCCATGGCATCATTAAATAGCTTAGACTGTCCATAGTGCTGTGAATGAAAAATAAAATACTTACAAAAGTAAAGGCTTTAAAATATTAAGTGAAAGCAAGGCAGCCTAAGATAAAGTTGACAAAAACACAGCATAGGAAAACATTTTCCAGTAAAATTTATGAAGCACATCTATATACATGGAAGATTAGCTGAGTATCTCTGGTCAAGCATGGAACTGTTTAAATCTGTTCTGTTTAGGCACTGAGCAGAACAGAACTGTCATTCCTCAACATCCTAAGGGAATCTGCAGAGAGATGGTTTTGAGAGGAAAATTGTTCCCTCAAAAGAGGAGTATTAGACAACAACATTTTCCCAAGTTTTATATGCAAGGTTTTAAAATTACACAGGCTTGTGTCACACCTGCTTAGAAAGCCTGAAGTATGGTAGTCACAAAATAACACAGTGTGTAGGAGGTATATTTTTAAGAGGACACAGTGTATGCAAGTTTACTGAAGAAAGCAGAACGGTTTTGTAAACAGAATTCAAACCATTCTTTTTCCTAACAAAATCTGAAATACTAGGGAAAGAAAGAAACAACTAGAAAATATCACAGAAAAGTACTGTGATCAGAAGTGCTTTCTTTAAAATTTCACTTCATAAAAAAATACAGGTTGCCATAAATTGAAGGCATCATATCACCCAAATCCTTCCCCTCAATTTATGCCAACAGCTTCAAGAGAGTTTCTGGTCTTCCTACCTGCATAGCCAAGCAAAGAGTGTTCAGCATGATGAGGACAAACATGATGTATTCAAATCCAGTAGAATTCACCACATACCAGAACTTGTACTGGTACGGATTTTTTGGGATATATCTTCGGAGAGGACGTGCCTTCAAGGCGTACTCTACACACTGACGCTGAAAAGCAAATACAGCAAAAATTGTCAGACTACAACTCAGCAGTTAATCAACTGGTAATACAATTATTAAGTGCAAATTGTTAAATACAACTCTCAAAACTCTGTCTACTTGATGCAGGGCCTTTTATTATTAAGTGTTGATAAAGTGCACAAGCAGCTCACCAATCCTTACTTGATTATTTACAACTGTATCTAACCATATCCAGCTAGATCCACTACTCAGCCATGCAAATGCTCATGGAAATTCTGGAGGGTTTTGCCTTTATACACTAATATATTATAGTATGTATAGTTATAGTACGTAGCAGGACTATTAAGTCACCTATAAACTGTGTTTTCTCGTTACTTCCTTTTCAACCACCAATGAGCCTGCACAGAATAAACCCTAGAGTCAGCAAAATAAATACTCAGGAGGTGTTACTTCTAACAGCTCGGTTAAATTGCCCAGCAAAATCCCATATGTAGGAACATCATGGATTCATGTCATAATCTATTACTGCCCAAAATCTTCAGGGCTGGGCCTCCCACTTGTCTCTGGTGGAATTCTCACAGGCCCTGACTGATGGGACACATGTTACAGAAAAAATCCTGGCTACAGTCTCATGCTTGGCTTTCTTTAAATGAACTGTGTTACAGTCAGCCAAAAATACCTGAAAAATTGTGACTTATGAGTTTCTCAGTCAAAGGATTAAACAGTAAACAGGGACAGATTTTTGTAATTTTAATCTGGATGTCCCTGGTGAATTTCTAAATAAATGGCGGTGAGAAGTGGAACATCTTGAACACTTGAACTTTGAACACTTTCAGACTATTCAGAACACAAAAACTATTTTCCAGTTCTTCGCATAAAACCTATCTCTGCCTCAGGATAACCTGTCAAGGGCTGTATTCTTATTAATGTGACACCAAAAAACAAGATGCTAAGAAGTCAACAGGTTTAGTGGACCACCTTTCACAACAAAAAGACTGATGGATTGAGCTCATAGAAAGAGGAATGTACAACAACTTGAATACCCAGTTAAATAAATACCCAGATAGTAAAAAACTCAAATCAATAAATACTAAGCCATGTGTTTGGTGCCCTCTTCTGCCCCAAAGCAGAAAGGAAGCTCTTCATGCATAAACAAAAAAGGCTACTTCTAAAACTTAAGAATTCGTTATTTATTTTAACCTGATTTTTGTCCAGCTCACAGTTCTTGTACTCTTGTTCTCCCTGTTCTTGGAATGTAACAATCACAAAACCAACAAATATGTTCATCATAAAGAAAGCAATAATGATGATATAGATGATGAAAAAAATGGAGATCTCCACTCTGTAGTTGTATACGGGTCCTACATTCTCGCCATTTGAATCAATGGCTTTGTATAGCAGCCTGAAAAACAAACAAAATTTTATCTTTATTACCATTAAAAATAAGAAAATAGTAAAATATGCAGACTCAGAGGACAGGTTTCAGAAATGGTCTGACGTTCACTGTTCTCCTCTACTACTGACAGTGCTTGCAAGAATACAGAAACCAGAAGGATCACAGCACACATTGTTACATTCTTTTCTTTTCTGAAACAATTAAGATAATGAGCCAATGGTCATAGTTTTCACTTATTTATTTATTTATTTGTTTTCCCAAATAAAATTTTCTCATTTAAGGGAAACAGCGAGTGGCAGTTAGCTCTTCCTAGGTTTCTCTATCAGTGTACTGCTGCCTGATTTCTTAGTAAAAGTGTGAAGGCCTAAAACTTGCATATTATCATCATTTAAGGGCCATTGATGGATAAGCATCTAAAATTGTTACTTCCATTAGAGCTGAGGAGTAGCTCCTTAGAGCAAAAGCAGCAAGACCGGGAATCAAACAATATAAAAAAGGTTCACCTTTTCTTACTTTTCCTGAAATATGGGATAAGTGCACAGATTCAGGATAACAGGTTTCTTTACTTCCTCTCTTTCTACACCACAGCTTAAAACTGCCTTATTGCCCAAAAATGTCTGGTAAATGATAGTGAATTGTTCTGGAAAATGCAGCTCTCATAACAACACTGTGCAAACATGGAGAACCCACTCACGCTGGCCAGCCTTCAAAGGTGGAGACTGTGAAAAGGGCCATCATAGCAGACAGAACATTATCAAAGTTGAAATCACTGTTTTGCCAGACCCTCTCTTTGACCATGGGACTATCGACATCTCCGTCCTTATAAACGATGTAAATTCCTCTGTGGGAAAGAAACTGTCATTAGTGAAATACTGAACTGACCTCGGAGTTACTCAATGCACTATTCAAAGCTGGTTCTTTCATTGCCTCCTTATGTTTGCTTTATTTCCTTGCTAACCTGTGTTTTCTGGTGGATTTAAGATGACAATTCCAATTTACACAACCCTAAATGGCCTGCCACATGCCTGCCCATACACAGTTTAAGTTATCAGAACATTCTTAGACCAAAGATCTCCTCACCGGCATTCCTCGGGGTTCTGTTTTGCCTCATCAGTGCACTTGTAGAATTTTCCCTATACATAAAAACAAAAAGCAATGACAAAATGCAGAATATCCAAAATACATGCTGTTATACTATGATTGGTTCAGGATGGGACCCGCCCACTTCCAGCAGCAAGCCACCAAGGATTCAATTCAGCTTTGCTTTTCTTGATGCACTGTAAGTTCCAAGAGTGTCTTACCTTGAACAGCTGCACCCCAATACAAGCAAACATGAATTGCAGCAGAGTTGTAACAATCATGATATTACCAATAGTTCTAATAGCCACAAAGACACATTGAACAACGTGCTGGAAAGAAAGAAAAACACATGTTTCAATGCAATTTGTTACGGACTACATACCATGAAAGTCAATTTCTGTATTCTTTTTTAAAATTACCGTTTTTGTGTTGCTAGTATTATACCTAATACTGTAATTTGACTTGTTTTCTAAATTTGTCTGTAAGTCTGTTGATATAGACCCATCAACATCAACTGGCTAGAAATTAACATAGGAACTATTGGATAAACAACTAAAATGCACTGACATGTTGGCTCATCACAGTCCAAATCTGCTCTCAGTGGCAGCTCCTCTACACACAAACTGCTGTAACTGTGGGCAGAGCCTGGGCTGGTTAACACCAGATGTGTTTAAGAATCAGGAACTGATTTCTGTCCTTGCCTGTGGACTTCTGTAGACAATCTTCCTTGTGCAAGAATTTTTAACCTGTGGCAGGACTGAAGGATCAGGCCAACAGAAATATAACTCAAAAAATAAAAATAAACACCTTAAGTCCTTTTGCTCTGTTTATTGCCCTTAGAGGCCTCAAGACTCTTAAGACTCTGAGAATCTTCACGACTGAGATAGCACTTGATCTAGGAGAAAAAAAAAAATTATACTGTTACTGTTAAGGTAACTTATTGTATTACAGAATAACAATATCCTTGCAAATTCCTTAAACATGAAATTTGAAAAAAACCCTTCAACTAGAACACTCTCTCTCTCTCTCTCTCTCTATATATATATATATGATTCTTTTTCTTTATTGATTCTTTATTATTAGAAAATAGTATTGATCTCAAAAATACCATAAGAATCATTTTGATTTCTGGAGCAAATTTGGAATTAACAGCTGAGAAGTTCATCTAAGACTATAATGGAGCAAAATAGTCCCCAAAGTATTTTTCACTGTTGACAAGTTCTTTTGAAGACACTATGTAAATCCTGTGAATCAATGAATCCTTCAATTTCCAACTAACCGGAGATCAAAAGATCTCAAATGACTTTGATTCTCTCTGTTTAAGTAGCTAGGACTGCATTTTGAGGACGTACGAGTGCACAGTGTTTGAAAGAACACCCTGCGAAACTGAAAACTTGAGCAATAGGAGTGCTGGTACCAGCAGAGTTCAGGGTGGGGAGCAGCTGCCTGATACCCTCCCCTGCTCTCTTTAAGTCACTAAGGCTGTCACAGATTATTTTTAATACGGAAAAAACACTCATTGAATCAATAAGTACCTTTAGACTCTTTTACTGCATTTAGTCTGACCCAAACAAAACCAAAAAAACCTCTCCACTACCATTTACAGTCCTGATTAAGCTATAACTTCACTCTCCTCAAACACTGTCTAGTTCTATATCCCCCCAGGTCAATACTGAAAGACCAAGCACATAAAATTAGATTGCAGATGTGACAACAGCTCAAGAGAAGGGATATAAACCTCCTGAAGGTCCAGGAAACACCTGCTACACCCTACAGTGTCATGGTGCTCCTCCTCGTTCTCCTGGTAATTGTGGGAAGTAGTAATTTGTTTCCAACCCATATTAGTAGTGAATTACACCACTCTCCATGCAAAGCACTCCCTCTTGCCAGCCCCATCCCTGAGCACTGACACTGCACACCCACACACCACGGGGGAACAAAAGGAGCTGAAACACTGATTCCAGCATAAAACCCCAGAGCAAAAATAAATCATTCACATTTATAAGTATAGTACTTACTGAATCCCAAATGATACCAGAGAAACGCCCACAACCAGCAAATCCAGCAAATTAAAATAATTCCTGCAGAAGGACCCTTTATGAAGGAATGCTCCAAAAGCTGTCATCTAAAAATAGAATTGTTACACACTTAGTCTATATTTCAATTTATTCAAATTCGCATTTAGGCTGTTTACAAGACACTTGCCTAGAGTGTGAATGCATACAATACTATCTCACTTTCTAAAATCCTTTGAGATATAAAACAGTCCCTGTATGTACATTAAATCTTGCATTTAAATCAGAAAAATTCTGCTAAAGCAACATCAAAAAATATGCTAATTGTTTCTGATGTCAACAAGTGTTTTATTTTGTGTAATAACAGATGAGGCTGAGATGATTATCCTGAATTAATTTGGTCTTTGTTAGAAAAATTGCTACAATAAAACACTTAAGATTTCCATGTCTACTAAACTGTAGGGTCCAGATTATGACTTCTATCTTAAGAATTGAAGGAGCTGAAAATGTGCTGTGAACACCTGAGAGTCAGATCTGGTACAGAAGAAGGACAAGGCTGTCCCAACGCAGCATTACAGGGCTATTTAGCTTTGGTTTATGGGACTCATGAGTGGGCATCTTGGAATAACCGGGAACAACCAACAGATGTTTTGATTCAAAGGTCCCTAAAATTTGCTGTTCTGTGGAGAATTTCAAACATTGCTCTTCCTTTTGGACTTTCTCTTATTTTTTTGTTTTCTGTCTCTATATTTAGATGAAAGCATACAATTGGATCTTGTATGCATCATCTGCAGGTTTCATTAGGAGCCAGTAATAGAGGCTCCATTGATTATGGCTGCAGTCAGCATCTGGGCAGATGGTTTTGGGTATCACAGAGCTGATTTTGACTCCTAAATCCATGAATTAGACCCCCTACCATAACTGTAAGTAAGTACCAGTTAAAAAATGCACAGAGGAATCCAATTAGATGCACAGACTCACCAGCTGAATAGAATATTGCATAAGTCTTTCCACAGTTACGGATTAAGTCTGAAACACTGAAACTAAAAACTCAACAAAAATAAGGATACCTCTGAAAAATACCTCGTAGTCAGCTCAGTCACATGAATTCTAATTTCTTCAGCCTCAAGATCCTTTTAAAGGGCCTGAATACTGAGCTATACCTTGCTTTCCACAGGTAAGAAAACTTGATGCCACCTAGAGAACATCCCATACTGACTGCATTTTAATCCCTTTACTTTCTATTTTGTTCCTCAAGGTGTAGTGAAGAGATTTTATTTCATTTCCCCTCACAGCAGATTGCTACAGCTTTCAAGACTGTTCCCCAATGTAGAACAGAGCTACAGGCAATGGGCATCTCAGTGCACTGCATCCCGATTCAGTGTGCAGACATTTCCAGAGCTTCTGCACTACAAACCATCACCACCAGTAAAGGCTGTACCTCTGCAAAGGAAAGATGCATTTTTTTGGAAGCCCTCCTCTCCTTATTCCCACGGTTAAGCCCTCCTTTGTGATCATCAAAATACTAAATATTCCTCAAAGCTAGAAGAGTAAAAATGCTAAAGCTTTAACCTATGCCATGGCATGAGAGATATAACATAGTTATATTATGAAATTTCCATTAAATTCCTAGCTCTTTCACTTACAGCTGTACAGAGTACAGCTAAACTCATTAAAATCAGTGGGAGTTGAACACTAAAATAACCCTGAATATCAAACTTACATCTATCTACAACTACCCATTTACATTGTAGCATGATATGAGCAGCACACAAAGTTTCATGTAAACACTCCCACAAAAATTAGGTCAATTACTGACATTAAAGTACAGGTGAGGCACATATCTCCCCATCTTCACATGGAGACTCATATTTCAATCACCACAAATCCCAGTGGAAGTATTTGCTAGAACTCTGTCGAGGAAGTTTAAATGGTTGGGATCAGCACAGCAGGGCGAGGTTGAAAGCACAAATCCCTAACCTGACCTTTGCTCTGATGGTTTCACCTTTCCCAAGTCATCCAAACATGACGATAAACTGGATTTCAATGTCATGTAGGGATTACATAAGAGAATTCTTAAATGCTTTAAACTGATGTGCAGCTCTTCCGTTATTCATATCCTCATTCATACACTCAGCACTGTGTGATGTGGGAATCCTTGTTAGAGAGCAGTAAGAGCAAGGGAGACTCTCACATGCTGGGAGTTATTCTGGTTCAATGCCTGTTTTCTGTACAAGTTTCTTCACTACAGCTGATAATATTGCCTCTGGCTGTCCTAATTTCAGTTTTGTATACTTTTTGCCTGGAAATTAAGGAATACTATTGTTACTGCAGGTCTAGGTTTGAATTTTCTCCTTGCAGAACACACTCCTGTACAACTCGGACATTGTGGGAAGCACAGCAGAGGACATGGAGGGCCCCAGCCACAAGCAAGCAAAGCCAGAGTCTGAGACATGTTAGTAAAGCAGGCACTGTGTCTGTGTCATGTCCTGACTGTCCACGACATTCGTATGGTACAGTTTATTTTCCTTTACGTGTGAATGCACTGCAGAGCTTCCTGGAGAAACCAGAGTCAGAAGCATCAACATATTTGGCTGTGATGTAGCTTCTTGCTTCCTTGTAATATTTTACAATGTCAGATTTCAGCAGCCCAAGCTCTAGAGTTTCCTGCTTCCCTTGGATAACTCATAAATTGCTCAGTGACAAAATCTTTTGCAGTTTGCAGGAATGTTGCTTTTCTTAACACATCCAGTTATGCCTCTTTATCCTGCTCTTTAGGATTCCGCTGTCTCCTAGAAAAACACAAATGGAACTGCAGGAGCTGGAGAACCTGCTGCTCAGAGCATGTGAAAGTTTACTGACTCTCTTCTGCCACAGATAGCATGGTAACATATTTTTACGGCTTCTCAAATTCAGAGTTGGGAACTAGTCTGATTTAATGCTACAGCTCTTTTCAATGCTTCACTCTCTCCTTTAGTCTGGCCTTTCTCTAGCAGCAAAAACCCTGGATATTTATTTTAGTGTGCAACAAATAAGAATAACCAATTCTATAGCAAGCTTCTCACTACTGAAAATGTGAAATAAGGGGATAAACATTAAGCCTGGGAGAAAATTCACAAGCATAAAAATAGTCTATTACTTACAGTACAGCTTATCTTGTAAACAGCCCAAATATTGCACCAATTAGTATTAATCAAATTGCATGGTGAAGAGTATGCGCAGCAGTATGAGCAAAAGCTGGGAGAAGAGATTTTGTTAAGCTTAATCCTCAACTGGAAATGCATAGTTTATGTACAGATTCTTAGTGTGCCAGCAATTTATTAGTGTATAAATCAGGGTAACTCAACCAAAAACTTGTGGTGAGAATAAGCACGGCATGAAACATTAATGAATCATGTGTAAATCTCTGAAAAAATATTTTGCCAATTTCCAATGAAAAATTTTATTTCCTTGTTCAGCATTTTGTTTCATGTGAATGCAATTTTCAGTTATTTGGCTTCTTTATCAGAGAAGTCTTGTACATTGAAAATCTGAGTAACCCTAATAAATATTCTTAATAATCAGTACACAAACTATACATTAAAATGCCAATTTTTGGCTCATGCATGGGTAATACATTTAAGCAAGCATAATTATGCCTGTCTGTGAATTTAAATGTATGCCCAAGATAAATGCAAAGTATCTTAGTGTATAGATAGATAAATGCAAGATATCTTGCAAGTCCTATTGCAAGAAAATAGTTATCTACTATTTTAGCTCTGTGGATAGAGTTCAGCAAAAGAAATGAGAAATTACATGCTCCCTCCTTATAAGACTGATTATCTCTTTCAGAAATGCCAGAGCAAGGAGAAGGAAAAGCTCATGCGCAATGATTTCTTTTTCCCTTTTCTGACAACTGTAAGTTTAAAAAGGGTAAAAAATGAATGACTAAACTGATGTAACGATAAAAAATCAGCTTCTTCATGCACCCAATGGTAAAAAAATAACCAATCAAAACTATGAGGAAGTGTCAAATAAAAAAATCCTCTAGTTTAAAAAAGTTTAGCTTTGATCGCTTAGAGAAAAGGCGAAGAACACTTCAAGTGCCTTTTCTTGGCAGGTGACACACAAGGAAAATCCTTTTAAACAAGCTTCCTTTAAAAACCTGTTACCTTCAAAATGATCTCAAATGTAAACATACTAGTGAAGACATAATCTGCATACCCTAGGATCTGGAAGGTAAACAAAAAGTTACAAACATTATTGCTAAAGCTGCTTTTGAGCTAACAAGGATCAATTAACAATGCATTACCTTTAACAGGATTTCAACAGTAAAGATGGCTGTGAAAGCATAGTCAAAGTAACCAAGTATCTGCAAGGTATAATATGTGCCACAGTAAGAAATCCATCTCTTAATAATTTTTACAACTTAGACCACATACACAACACGTGAATTAATCTAAGTAGATAGATGGAGAATTTAGATGAAGTAGTTTAAAATTCCAGCTATTGTGCAACCATTTTATTTGCTTAAAAATTTAACAGATGCCACAGTGCTCAGGTATTAGATTTCACCCCTCAAAAATTGACAGGACCCAACAGGCAACAATTTCTTTCAATTCAGACTTTCCTCTACCAGCTTTCACAGATACTTTCTTCAGCCTTTAGCAGAGATACAGAACCTTAAACAAAGGATAAATACTTATTAATATTGTCAGTGGTTTTTACCAAAGTATTGCATCACAAAATAAAATTTCAGTGGATGCTTCTAGACTGCAGATCATCCCACAGTCTGCTACATTATATTGTTCCTGTAAAGGCTTGTCTAGAGTGTCACAAAGCAAATTAATGAATAACTAAATTACTTAAAATCAGCACCACAACCCTTTTTCCTTGAAGTGGGAAGATACGGCAGTGATTTATTTGTAGGAAATTTAAATAACCCACGAGAGTTGCACAGTGATATGAAATTTCTAAGAGGACTGTGGCTGTGGGATTGACCTCACTGCTGTCGACAGGCACACAAACAGGGATTTCAGTACCACCCAGAGTTGTGGCCACATCACTAACACCTAAATCAGTGAACTGCAGGAGGCTGAGAGTTTAGTCTCAAGGATCCAGCAATCCACCTGGCCAGCAGCTGTGCACAGAAACACCTTGCCTGCAGTTCAGCAAATAACCAAGCGGGAAGGAGAAATAAAACAAAGAGACAACACACAAAGAAATTAGTCATACTAAATCAAATAAAAGGAAATCATTTTTCCCCCATATTCTGTTGAATATCCTTCTGTCCCTTGGCATGGCTGAAAAAATAGGTAAATATTAAAGCCACTTGGCAAAGATTAATCAGTAACCAATTCACTTAAAATAAAATATTTAAAGGCATTCCAGTTTGTAAACTTCCATTTTGTCGCCGACCAGACTGTAGAAGGAACATGAACACTCAAGGCAGCAAAAAGAAAATGATGCAGGCCTGGGGCATGTGAGAATATTTACAGCAAGAGGGCAATGCCTCCCTGAAATCCCTCACACATTTTGTCTGTGTCCCAAACAGAAATAATCTTTCCAGTTACCACCACTCTCCAGTTACATTTTCCTAATGTTCCTCTAGTTACAAATACAATTATCAGCCCTTGAAGCCATATCTATAATAACAAATTCAGTATTCTCCACCAGCTCTCTATTTCCTACCCATTAGTGTGATTTATTTATAGAATTACATTGGTCCAGCATTATAGATATGGGAAGCACACTGCTCTGCTGAATAGTGCATGAAGAGTGTCTTTGTGCTTTGGCCTCTTTTTACCTCTGAAGAAAGTTTTAGCTTCTTGGTTTTTACTAAAGTTACTGGAAAAATGTTCAGAGAATGCCAACAGCCAGAAGAAGACTTTCAGAGGTTGCACTAACACCAGCAAGAACTAGAGAGATACAACCCCTACAGCCTCAGCAGGCCCACCTTTCCTGCAAGATGTAGCAGAGTTTCTCTAACTCCGTGACAATCTCTACAGATCATTTCGGATCTAAAACAGGAGAGGCCTGAAAGTTCTGCCAAAGCATCCCCAAAGTCCCCATGGACCACTACCAAGCTGCACCATCTCAGCTATTTCCTACCTAATCTAAAGCAAACACAACTCACAATAAGGTGAGAGTCTTGCTACACAGCTGACACAAGTGCAACAAGGCTAATACAACCCGTGGTCACGAGAGTTTCTCTTCCATATTTTTGTTTCTCTGTCTAATAATTGTGCATTTGAGTAACAGTTAAGTCTTCCACTAGATTAAGCACTTAAAATGGGGGATTCAGGAATTTGTTTTGGGGGAACACAGGTGTTTAGTTCCCACATAAACTACAATTTTATTGAGTAACAGCAACATTACTGAAATTGATGTGTTTCAGGCTGAAATGGCATTTTTCTCTGAACCAAGGCAAGAGCTGGGCATGCTCTGATCCTCCTCTTACATGTGAGTTTAGAAAAAAGTGAGACTTTAGTTTCTGATGCAGCCAATCAGGAATCCAAATATCTTCGTGTCTGTGGACGTGCAGTCCTAAGAATTTTCTCCTTCTCACGAACTCTGTAGGAAAACAAGATAAACTGGGACATTTTACTCTCTTTCTAATCTTATGTTTTGCTAACTGAAGCTGTAAGGCTTCAGCCAATCCCCCTGAGGGGTGGGATGACACTGTCCAATCACTATTATGTAGATATCTCTGTATAAAAGTTAGAATCAAAATAAAGTCTGTCACACTTCTGCTTTCTACAGCTTGGTGTGGTTCTGCTCTCCTTACTGCCGCTCACAGCGACACGTGTCCAACGTGGGGGTAACAAACCCCTCAGTGTGGCCACATGAGCTTCTCTGAGAGAAGAGGTAACACCCTAACGAATCCTTCACTAACAGAGGGGTACTCCAAGTGCCTTTAGATCATAAATAGAGTCAATGCAGAGAGGACAGATCAGAGTCTGTTACAAACATGATAAACAGTGATAATTTTAGCTGGCATTTTTAAATCAGCATCAAACACTGGGAGGCAGTAAGAGTGATTCAGGAATTGCACATCAGGTACTCCAGCTGCAAAGTAGGAAAAAATATGAAAATTATACATATTATATTCAGCTTGAGAATATTTTATCCTGATATATTTATAGTCACAGAAAAAGCATTATGTAAATAATAAACACTTCTAATACTGATGATGTTCCATCAATAAAGTCAATTGTCTTTAAAGATTAAAGCTTCTTAAAGCAAAAGGAATATAAATGTATAGCTGGAAAAAGGAAAAGGAACGTTTCTTAACATGAAAATTGAAAACCAGGCACTAAGTCCAAAGGATTGTATCCTGTGAGGGTATATTTATCTTCAGACATAAAAATGAAGGGCTTACATTATTTCGAAAAGAGTGGCTGCGAATTGGATCTTCTGCTGCTAAGGAAACGCTGCTCAGCATGATGAAGACAAGGATGAGATTGGTAAAGATGTGGTGATTGATAAGTCTGTGACATCCCACTCGAATTCTAAAGAGGAGATACAAAAATACACCATTTTTGCACACGGAATTCAGCAGATGGTTAATACACATGTTTTCTGTTCCTCTGCCAACACTGACAGAAGAGAGCAATGATCAGCAGTTAGAAGCAATGAAAATGCTGAAGCCATCGGTCTGGTTCCTAAGAATGTAAATAAATTCAAAATCCAATTCACCCGTAGTGAAGATGCACTTAAAGCAACCTGGGAGGGGTTGGTTTCCATTGGGTTATGAACACCATAATTTCCAGTGTTTGTACCACTGTGCACATACAGACAACGTCAGAAGGACCAAGGCTAGACAATAAGTCATTCCAGATCCCCTGTTGGATTTGATTCTTACTAAAGTTGTCAAAATTACTCATCTTGTGAGATGCAGCTTAGGCTGCAGGTCTCATTGTGCTACTTAGAACTCAAACCAAATCAGAACCTCCATGAAGATTTTCTTACAGAATTACAGGACAAGTGGGTGTTGAAGGCTCCAGGGCTGTCAGGCTTTGGCCACATGACACAAAGTGTAACTGTGCTTACGCTTAGAGTCACCGAGCCCAAGGTAATCACAAATACAGAGCAGGTCTGGGATTAAACTGACAGAAAGGCAGGATCAGGTTCATAACTGACTAACACTGAAGTTGTCTAAATTCTGCTGAAGACTCACAGGGTTCTTGGCTAAAATTTTTTCTCCTATTATTAAGTAGATTATTGGAGTGTAGTGTATATTAATTAAGCAAATTGGCCATTTTAGACCAAGAATACATAGTGTTAGTTGAAGCTGAAAGCAATTTGAAATGTTCAAGAAACTTAATGATTTTGCATTCAGCATATGAAAATCACTAGTTTAAGGAGCTCTCTTTCCAGTTCGCAAATTCTGAAAAGCTTCAGACAATCCATGCAATCCAAAACATTTTATCTTGATCATCTTCTAAACTTGATGGCCTCTATCACTGAAAGACAGCATTCCCATGCCAAATAAAACTTAAGCAAGGACTTCTTCTGACTAGTCAAGCTTGCTGTCTTCACCAGTGTAGAACTCCAAATGCTCTGGAATTAGAGTAAGTGGTGAAAGATTCCAATTCCTCCCCAAAATCCAACTATTACTGTTCTTGATTTTTTTGAAATAATTTGTCTTTTTTTTGATGTTTGTTTGAATCTGGAAATGCTGTTATCCTAAGAGGAATATATACAACCTTTCTCCCAGTTTTCTCTTTTTCTGGTTTCTCCTCCACAAAGGTTACTAGGGTTACCAGAAATCCTATCTCATGCAGAAGATGCTCAGATCTTTTATATCCAGTGACTAACATAGTACATAGATAATACACCTTAAAGGGTACTTTCCAGACATGTGAGAACTCAGACTATATGTACAAAATGCTATTATCTTCAACAGTGGGCAGAAAATTACTATATTTTTCAAATTCTTTTCATTTACCAAGTCAATCAGAAAATTTTAGGAGGGAAGCCAAGATCTTTTCTGTGGAAGATACCAGATTTCTACTCCTGATCTCCCTGGAAGGAGGTCTGTTACTTCACTGCTAAACCTTGATGTCTAAACCAGTATTTTTCAAAACTGTATTTACGGATTGGTGCTGCTGAAAATGAAGAAGGCACTCCCTTCAGGGATTGGTGTTATCTTCTCCTTCATGTTGAGTTCTGATATTCTACGGGGACGTGGGCCTGCTGGTACCTCTGGCTCATCCTCTTCATCTTCTTCATCTTCACCTACTTTAAATTAAACATTCTTTTTACTATAAACTAAAAAATATCGAGGTTTTGTTCATAACAATACAAAAGCATAGCTTGTATGAGGATACACATGGCTTACAGGAAATATATATTCATAGCATAACTGTAAGAATCTATAAACCAATATGTGAACATCCAAATAGTTGTCACAAGCTCTCATACAGGTTGTTGTGCATATATGGGTGTGTGCATAAGCACCCTGGCTGCATTAACAGCCATCGCTGGTCCTGAGCAGCCTCACCTGAGGGCTCCTCCCGCCCCCTGAGGAGCTGTGGAGCCCCAGCTCAGCCCAGCCCCTGGCAGTCCATCTATGCCTGAGCTGAGTGCTGAGCTCTGGGCACTGGGTGAGCTCCAAATTCAGGGCAGATTTCTGTGACATGCATCCAGACGATCTGGCAGAACTGATTTTTAGATAAGTATGTTCACTGGGCCAAGAAAAAATTGACCAAACATCATCAGCCCTGGAATGTCCTCGTTTGCCAAATGTTTCAGAGAAGTTTAGAATTTGCTCTCCCATCCAGATAATGTTACCACAACAGTCCTGAGGCTCACAGCATTAACTCTCAAATGCCGCCTGTATTGTCGAAGAAGCTGCAGGAAAAGATAATACTTAGCAGCTTCCAGGCCCATTTATCCACTGATAACAGAGCACAACTTCACTGACTTCAAAGGAATTGATTCAATGTTCAGCAAGAGCAAGTTTAGGATATTTTAGCAAACAAACTTAAATGTGTTTCTAGCTAGTATTCACATACCTGGTACATCACAGGGGGGATAGGGATCTTTATCCTCATCCTCTCCTTCTCCATATTCGCCAATTGTCACCTACAGCAACGAAAGGGATGCACAGGAAGAAAAATAAATTTTCATATAGAGTTCAAAGCCCACAGAAAGCAAACCAAATAAGCCTCTGAAGTCAGAGAAGTGAGTTTTCTGAAGCAGAGTAACTCTGAGAACATAGGAGAGCTGATGGTTTATTACTTATTTTTCAAAGATGATTTTTCTATAGTATCCACATTTTTCTGGCTGTTTAAATCACAATGAGAATATAACCAACACACTTTGATAAAAGCTACTAAGAATGTTTGAACATTCTACTAAGAGTTTATCATTTATCATTCACTAATCTTATTGGATTTATCAAGCAAAATACCTACAGGGATCCCCCCCAAAAAATCACATTTTTCTAACATTAACTATTTTGTTCCTTAAGGGCTTCCCTTCACAGGATATCCTGGAACCAAAAGGATTTTTCTGGATTAAGAGATACTGTGAGGATGCAAAGAGTCAGAACTAAGTTTCCTCTGCCTGGAAAAAAATGTAGGGATGACGGGCTCATAAAAGAAACTGTACAATGTACAGTAGTCTTGAAAATTACTCCTTAGCAAAATTAATAAAATTGCTTCCTAGAAAAGAGACAAGTTTTAGGACAAACACCTTACTATCCTTGGGCTTCTTTTGGTCACCTTCTGACTTCTCACTTTTTTTATTTTCCAGACTCTCTTTTCTACAAAACAATACAATAACAATTACAAAGCATGCCATGTAAAGACAGACAATTTTAAGTGAACTATACCAATTCTATGAAACGTTGAAAGCCTTACAATAAAATATTTGAAATATTTTGTACAGCTGCAGGTGTCAGAGCAATAAAATCTACTGCATTTGAATGCAATGATCCATTTAAAAGATTATGATTTTGAATATAATTCCAGAGGCTAATCCCTAAAACATTCAACACATGATCATTACTCCTTTCTAGAGGGATAAACTGTGCCCTTGGACTCATACAAACAACTTTCATTGACTTCAACAGGCGTGCACTGATTTCAAAAGAACGTTTTCTACTTGTCTATATAAGGCTTAGAGAACTGATTCCACAGGGAGCTGTGCACTGGCAACAACAGATAAATTCTTGTGCTAATTGCACAATAAATCCTACTGTTGCAATATTTAAATATCAGTTAGTTTATCATTATATTCTTAATTCACCCCAATTACTACCTAACTTTTATCTAAAATCATACTGTTTGGCTATTATTTTAGTGTCTAGACAAACCCTCTTATTTTTCTCCTGAGTCCAGCACATTTTGAAGATGGTAAAGACATTCATATAAAAAAAAGTAAATCCGTATGGAAGAATTCAGTACCCTCCTCCTTCCCTCTCCTGCTTGCTCAACATGCCCTTCTATTTTACCTCGCATTCTTTTTCCTTTCCTTTTCTTCAGCTTCTTCTTTCTGAGCTGTATTTAGACTTTCAGCATCTGCCAAGTTATCCACAGCAATGGCCAAGAAGACATTTAGCAAGATATCTATTTCAAATCATTTTAAGGACATTATGCCTTACCATACTTGTGTGGTTTATTATCAGCATAAACACTGACAATGTGAGAGATATAAAACACATGTTCCCAACCTACAGCGTGGAGGTTTGTGATGCTGGAGTGTAGTGCAAATAACACCCATTTCATGGACTAGACTGATACTGCCTGTAAAGCGAGCAGAGATCCATTAGGGTCACGGGTTTTAAAACAGCAGAATGCTTGAGGTATTTTTTTAAATAAATGAAATTCAACTTCACGCTAGCCTGAGCAAGTTCAAATATGAAATTGTCTATTATACGTGAACACTGTTCAGGCATTTTGAAAAATTCAGTTTTACAATGCACTGTCTTCCATGTCTAGAACAATCTATATCAAATGCAGGTCTTCAGTCCGTATCAGTTAATCCCAAATACTGATACAAATACCATATAGTACAGAAAATACAACGGGTTTGCCCTCTCATCACCTCCTGACCTTTTAGGAACTTCTGAGAACGGCAGTAGTTTGTTTCTACATGGGGCCAGGGAAGTATTTCCAGATCAGCGGAGGCGGGGAAGGCGGATGCTCCAGGAGACCTTCTCCCAGCTGCCCCAGTGCCTGTGCGCTGGCCCCGGCCCTGCGGAGCAGCGTGGCTGCAGCCTCAGCCCGGGCCAGAGCCCTCGGGGCCGCACGCTGCCCCAGACCGGGCTGCACCCTCAGCCCGGGCCAGAGCCCTCGGGGCCGCACGCTGCCCCAGACCGGGCTGCAGCCTCAGCCCGGGCCAGAGCCCTCGGGGCCGCACGCTGCCCCAGACCGGGCTGCAGCCTCAGCCCGGGCCAGAGCCCTCGGGGCCGCACGCTGCCCCAGACCGGGCTGCAGCCTCAGCCCGGGCCAGAGCCCTCGGGGCCGCACGCTGCCCCAGACCGGGCTGCAGCCTCAGCCCGGGCCAGAGCCCTCGGGGCCGCACGCTGCCCCAGACCGGGCTGCAGCCTCAGCCCGGGCCAGAGCCCTCGGGGCCGCACGCTGCCCCAGACCGGGCTGCAGCCTCAGCCCGGGCCAGAGCCCTCGGGGCCGCACGCTGCCCCAGACCGGGCTGCAGCCTCAGCCCGGGCCAGAGCCCTCGGGGCCGCACGCTGCCCCAGACCGGGCTGCAGCCTCAGCCCGGGCCAGAGCCCTCGGGGCCGCACGCTGCCCCAGACCGGGCTGCAGCCTCAGCCCGGGCCAGAGCCCTCGGGGCCGCACGCTGCCCCAGACCGGGCTGCAGCCTCAGCCCGGGCCAGAGCCCTCGGGGCCGCACTCTGCCCCAGACCGGGCTGCACCGAGCTCGGGGCCGCACTCTGCCCCAGACCGGGCTGCACCGAGCTCGGGGCCGCACGCTGCCCCAGACCGGGCTGCACCGAGCTCGGGGCCGCACGCTGCCCCAGACCGGGCTGCACCGAGCTCGGGGCCGCACGCTGCCCCAGACCGGGCTGCAGCCCTCGCTGCCAGAGAGGACAAACAGCGGGCAGAGCAAGGCCGTGCCCCAGGGAAGGAGAAAACATCCTCTGCTTTCTGCCGTGGGGGCGGCTGGGGACGGCCTGCAGATCACTGCCACTCCTCAGGGACGGGCACGAGGGAAAGTCTCTTTGGAGGGCTCAGCACACGCAGAGAGCACTTGCCCGTTCACCCCCTCCCAGAGGGATTCTGTCTATGTCCCGGGCACACAGCCCCACTCAGAGATGTTTCCAGCCAGTGGAAAGGATACAGTTACCACAGATGAAGAGGATAATGAAATATATACAGACGATCATGCCTGAGGATGATGGACCACCGTAGGCCATGATGCCATCGTACATGACAGCATTCCAGTCTTCGCCTGTTAGGATCTAAGGAGCAGACATTAGATTAGTAGTAACTCAGCATCAAAAGTGAAAAGAGAAACACATTTCCTCTGACCACACAGCACAGCTAATCTTCTGTATACGTAAAGCAATACCATAGTCTTTTCATGCATCGTTTTAAAATTCCCATTTAAATAAACATCTCCTGAAAGCCTGGGTTTAATTCTAATAGCTTTTATTTTGTGCTATGCATTTATATCACTGAGCTTCAAAGGCAAAAATAATAAAAATTACATTTTATTGAAATTTTATTGATCTCGGCATGCCAAAGTAAGAGCCCTGGTTTTCAGTAATGCCGCATTATGTAGCAATGCCAAAAAATGTCCACAACTTAAAAATCAAGTTAGTATATGTTTTAAGGTTCCTTTTTTTCTTCTTTTTTTAAATAGTGGCCAAAAATCTGTACTATGATAAAAATTCTGAGTAGTGCAATGCAGGCTTTCTTTAAAATTATCAGTTCCATCCTGAGAAAACATGTAATAGTGACTCTCCTTCCAAGCAATTAAATGGTTGTTTAAGAAAATTAAATGCATGCCATTCTCTGAAATTCATTTTTGGAGAGATAAACTAATCCAGCTGATTTTCATTGTTGGTGAGCACCCAACAGGTTGGTTGCTCCTGAGTGTCTTCTAAAACTAAAGGAAGCCCCACTCTTTTGAAAATGAGACAGCCCAAAATCTGAATAAAATCTAACTCAGCTGAGTTGGAAAGTAGAACCTTAACTTTTTACAGGGGCACTTTTACGTCAAATGTGAACACTTTTCCCCATAAGGAAATTTCTCATTAATATTTCTTTATCTTAAAACTAAAAGGAAAAATTTTCTGCTTGCTCTGGGCAGCCACCAGATGAGACTTCCACCAAAGAGACAGGAAGATGAAACCAAGGTGAACCCTGCAGGGTCAGCTTTTAACTCTCACCTACAATGGCTGAAACCAAATATTGGGGTAATGTACAAAGCCAAGTGTGAAAATGGCGAGAAAGATGAAACCAAATAACCTAATTCCAGTATCCAAATTGGGAAAAATACATTCTAAAAAAGCATCACAAATTAGTGAAAAGTAAACTCTAAGTATGGCCCTACCATTTCACAAGTAGCAGACAAGTTTTCCTTCAGATTTTAATAAAACCTGGTCTCTAAGGAAATTAATGCTTATTTTTATGTTATAGTGATATGACCCATATGTAAATATGCACTCTTTAAAGGCTTATTATTTTTTCTTGTTTGAGAGAAGCTGAACTTTTACACAGCTAATGAAGTTAAAGAAAAGAATTTGATAAAAATAACACTCCACCTCTTTTTGTAGTTGTGTTTGATGGACAAAGGAGATTTAACTCTGTGAAGTAACATGACAGCTATGTTGCATAGATAGATCAAATAAGATATGAAACAAATGGTATAAATGGTGCAAAGTTACCAGAGTACTGAATTTAATGAGCAGAATGCTACTTAAAGTAAACTGAATAAATAGTATTCATGATTTTATTTTCAGGCAACATGATCACTTAAACAGTTTTGTTGATCAAAGGTAAAATGTCTCATACAGGATGAAAGAAAGTTACCTGGAATACAGTTAAAAGGGCTTGTGGAAAATTATCGAAGGTGCTCCGTTTTGTTTGAGTTTCATCAAAATTAAATTTGCCTCCAAACAGCTGCATTCCAAGCAACGAGAAGATTATGATGAAGAGGAAAAGCAGAAGCAACAGTGAAGCAATGGACTTCATTGAGTTTAACAAGGATGCTACCAAGTTGCTCAGGGATGCCCAGTGCCTATAAATTAAAATGCGTGTGTTAACACACACCAAAAAAACCCCAAACAAAACAGTAAAAGAGCAGTGCATGATGAAGTATTACAAAACAATTGCTGATCACTCTTCAGCTATCCTTAGAATTAGCAGTATTAGATAATCTTACCTTGTTACTTTAAAAATACGCAGGAGACGAACACAGCGAAACACTGAAATTCCAAGGGGTGACATAATTTCCAACTCCACCAAAATGGTTTCAACAATGCCACCACAAACAACGAAGCAATCAAAGCGGTTAAAGAGAGAAACAAAATAAGCCTGTAGGCCCAAGCTGTACATCTTTACTAACATTTCACAGGTGAATAAAGCCAGAAGAACTTTATTTGCGATATCTGGAACAAAATATTAAAGAAAAAAGATTCTGAATTGCCTCATAGATTCCATTTTTATTTTCACATATTAGTACTATACTTTCTATATGAGTTAGCAGCTTTTTGCTTAAAAAGGAAGGTACTGCTTTTTTTATGTTGGACTGTAGTTGATGCTTTAGTGGCAAAAGTTACACAAGGATGTAAAGCTTCCTGCCAGCTTTAAACTATTCATCTTTCCAATCTGTTGTGCAGTTCACGGTTCCTCAGCTCACAGCTTGAGTCCACACTGTAACTTAAGCAACCAGCCCACAGCAAGTTCTGCTGTGCCAGTTCCCACTTCCTCCTCATCTTTCAAGCACAGTTTCATGATAAAAGTACAGGTATTTACAATTTAGCATTGTCAGGTCTGTGCTGCTAAATTACTAAGCTGCATTATAGCTGTGGAAATCAAAGACCACCACATTCAGCCATTTCTTGTATCTCCCTTTGGCTGGGCTGAATATCCTTCAGACAGCAAACAACAAAATGGTGAAGTACAAAAGTAGCCACTGATAGAACCAACTATCCATAGTCAAGACCAGGACAAATAATTTTTGACTCTACCTTGGATCTGGGTCAGCCAGTCAGGTTGATTGTAATGCTCTGATGAGATAGTTAACGTGTTCAAAAAGACCAAGACAATAACAAGCCAATAAAATGTGACAGATTTTACTGCAGCCCTACATTTTCTTCTGTTAAATCGGTTCCAGCGACGCCAGCGTCGACTGAAAGTTCAAATAAAAATAAATTTATTATTATATGGAAAACACATATGAACTTAAGGAGAGTTTCTTCTGTGTAGAGAACAAGTGCAAGTGTGCAAGTGTGAGCAGGTGTATTTTCATAAATATGTGTATAATACTTCAATAGCTGTTTAAATCATTACCAGTTGCAGATTAGGGACTGCTAATGTGTTATTCTTTTTTTTTTATTTCCTTATAGATTTCTAAATGTAAATCACAACATTTGGAGACTCCAAGTGTCTGTGACGTAATTAGATTAAGCTGCATTTAACATTTAATTAAGTAACAAAATATATGTATCTTTCCAAGGCCCCATACACTTAATAGCAATAATGAAAAGTCAATGAATCAACTCAGAATTCAAATTAAATTCAGGCTGAAAATTTAGGCTTTGAGTTAAACCATAAAGAGAATTCCAGCAGGATTAAACAGAATAGGAATGCTGAGGTCACCTTTTGGAAATCTACCCTATAACATCAGAAATCTTCCTCAGTAACTCCTAGACATTTCTACTGATGTGCCCTGAAATTGTGTCAGTGGGCAAATGTCTGTGAAATAAGTAAGAGTGACAAGTCAAGGCTGTACCTAGATATCAGCTGGATTCACCAGTGAGGATATATCTTTGGACTCATAAAACTAGATTTCTCTGCTTCACTTCTGGGAACTCTGTTCAAGCATTAACTGAGTTTTCTTTATGCACCTTAGATTTGTACTTGTAGTAATGGAAATAAATACTGGTTTCAGATATCAGTACCAAGATGTTTCAAGCCTTTGCAGTATTCCAAACCATATAAAGGAAAAATATCCTGTCCTGACCTAAATCAACGTGGTATTCAAGAACATTCTTTTCTTGCCAATCTCCTGCTATAAGGGCTGTGCCCATGGCCATCAGCAGGATGCCTCACTCCCTGGGTAGGTTAAACTGACTTTTCTACACTTACAGAACATTCTATCATTGAACTCCATGAGACAAGAATAATAACGTTGGGGTATCTCTACCTATAAGACTCACAAGCAGGCTCACCAAGCTTTCTGAAGCCAATGGGGCTACTTTTTTGTTTTCCCCTAAAAGATGGGTGGAACCAGCAACAACAAAGTATAGCTAACTGGAACAGATCTGAATGTGTGTGAACAACAGAGGCATATGTAAAGAGACTACAGAAATAAAACAAAAATTCAAAAAGGAGAATAGCAGTAAATTTCTGATACAAGTAAAGGCATGCTCCCAAAGATTAACTTCTATTATGACTTGTAGTGCAGCAGGTAGGCGAGCTTGCAATGAAAAGCTTTTTCTATTTTGATTCAAAGGCATTTTGACATTACGGTCAAAACAATATCCTTGATAAGTTATGGCCTGACTTACTTTGTGCTCAAACATAGAGTACTGACAGTGCAGAGTAACATTCCAGAAGCTGGAGCGAGGATCAGCCCAGAAGAGTGAGAATTGGCCAAGATTTTGCATTTACCTTAGAATGTGATTATAAGAGGAAAATACTGACCTGAACTTGGATTTTGAGATGGTTTGACTAGAAGAAAAGGAAAATACATGTTTAAGAATGGGGAAAAAGTAATTAACAAATTCATTTTCTTTAGAATTTTGCATTGGCATTACATATACATAAAACAAACTTTTAACAAAATGCATCATGAAAGCTGAAATTCTTTTGTCTGTTATTTATTTTCTGAAATACTGTTTCTAAAGCCTTACAAATTTTCTTAGTGAAAGAAAGGAAATCTCCTTTAAAACTCAGTAAATAAACCTTGAATAAAAATGCAGAAGCTGCCTGGAAGTCACGAAAATCTGAGCAAATAAATAGTGAACACCATGGGTTATAGAAATACTCCCATACATTCAGTGTTTGTATAAAAAATACATATTCTCCTGGTCATGCACAACTTAACAGAAAATATTTGGTTTTAAATATCATTAGAAACTTCCATTCTTTTCTTATAATTTTGGACAAAAATCATATTTTATAAAAGCTTCCAGGAAATCACAATTCCACTGCAAGTCGAGTTGAATTGTTTTGTATCTTCTTCACCTGACAATTTTAGGAGCACTTTAATACTCTAATAATTGGTCTGATATCAAACTCCTGCAAGTGCCATACAAAGCCTGGCTATTTCAAAGCACTTCTGGCTAAATAAACAGCAGGGAAAGAAGGATCCTTTGAAATGCTGAGATGATGGGGTGGGTACCTGGCACCCATCCGTGCACTCACCACAAACTCCCACAGCACGCCGGGCTCTCCCCTTCCCCGCTGACGTTCTCCGTGTTCACGGACTCGGTCTCGCTGGTGGGCATGCTCGCTGTGGGGACACAAAGCTGCCTCAGAGCCAGCACCCAGCAAGGCATGGCACAGCTGGCATCTCCTGGCCTGTGGCAAGAGTGCCTCCAGCTCTGCTGAGAGCTTGGAAGATCTGAGGAGTTGTAGATGAAGTCAGACCCTTCATCAGTCCTCCTCTCCCACCAAAAGAAAGCAGACAGAATTCCAGAGCAAATGGTGGCTTTTTTTTCTGTTTGTTTCTTTTTTATGATTCGAGGTAATTGCTTACAATTCACTACAGAATACGAAGTAGAGGAGGTTTGTACAAAAAGTATGCTATCCCAGCAAAGAAATCAACCTGAGCTAGATTCTGTAACTTTTCACTTTGAGAAGTGTTCTGTTAACACTTTGGAGGTGCTTTTCAATTGAAGTGCTATTAACAAGCTTGCTGATTCCAAGAAATATCATCAAACTTCTCCTGAAATCAGGAACTATCACATCCTGGTCACACTGGTCACTCTTTGCTTTTACAGACACTATGAATTATCAAGGCAAGATGCCAGAAAGTAAATGTGCCTGCAAACACTGTGTGAGCAGCAGGCAGGAGCACTGGGAACGGCAGAATGGTCCTTCAAAGCACGATGAGAATTACTACTAATAAAAAGGGGCCAATTACATCTGCCACAGAGTGAATTACTGCACATATAGTGGTCCACTACTGAGTGGTTAGCAATTGTGGCTAATGGTTTTTTAGACAAAATTCATTTTCAGCTGGGTCATCACCATTTGTCTTCAAATCAACTGAAATATAGAGCGAGGACACCTTATATCGAAAAGTGTTAGGAAATGATGAACAGCCAAAGTTCTCAGTACTTCCTAGGGGAGAGCACTGCTTCCATGCCTGCAAAGCGAGCACGAAAGGAAAACCTCAAGAACAAGAAAAGGGTAAATCAGTGTTGCTGGTCTATACGGTAGAAACACCAGATAAAGTAGGAAACGTAAGAGAGGTGGAAGATGTACTGAAATTACTGTAAAACGGCAAGAACAAAAGAAAAACAGAGCATTCTAAAGGTATTCTGGTGTGTACCTTCCCCTGTTTTGATGGTTTACTTGTTTGGTTTGTTTTGTTGGGAAGAGTGTAAGTCAATGTCTGTGCACTGAGAGTACTGAGGGCAGAAGGGCCACACTGCCAACTTCTGACAGGGCAATCTCACTATTTTGGTAGCCTAAAGGATGATATAAATGAGATTTAGGAATCAGACCCTAGATTTTCTGATTTGTTTACAAATCAGGTACAAAGTGAGAACTGTTAGAAACAGTCTCTCTGCACAGCCTCTGTACTGCCTCGACACCAACATGAAGGTACAGGGGAGTGGGAAGAGCTGGTTTGGTTTCTGTGCCCATCAGTCCCATCCAAGCTGCAGACTGACAGGTCTGCACAGGCCAGGTGCTCAGCTACTGTTTGCAGCAGCTGAGAATCTGTCCCCATAAGGAAGTCACTGTTATATGAAATGGTAAACAGAGTGGCATAACAAAGAAAGATCCAAAATGTCCATGCAGGTGTTTGAATAAACAAAGCACTTCAGGCAGTAAGCACAGCAAAATCTTCTTTCACAAGGTTCTTCTGTTCTGATGATTCTTTTAAAATATTACTGTGATGGCTTTAAATATTAAAAGTCTCTGGTTAGCACCTGCAAGTGCCTCAATTTGTCTGTCATGGTTCCCTTTATAAATCAGTTTTAAAATAATGAATTTTGCTAGTCCTGTAAGAACTTCACAGCTTACAGTCAGAGTTCAAAAGGAATTTCATTCAAAAGCAAAGAAAAAAAATCTTTGATGTTCAAATCCAGCTATTAAAATTTCAAAGGGTTAAATAAAAAAAACCCGCAAAAATATTTCAAATATAGTCTCAGGGCTTCAGAACTAAGAATTTGTATTTTAAAATTCCAGGGTCTTTTGCAATAAATACAAGGGGTTTCCCTGTGTGGTAAAGAACTGAACTGGTTGCCTTGTGTCAGGTGACTTGACTGCTGTTAGAAAACACAGCATTATAGTCACCTAGTGATTAACATTTCAGCACTTGCGATGGGCAACTGCAAAGTAAGAGTGCAGAAGTCTTGTTTCACACACTATAAAGAGCAGCCAGGAAAACACAGCTAGGCCTACTTCCACAATTACTGCGTATGTGCAGTGTGTATCACACTCATATTTCAAATTTATCAACCCTTCCTTCCCCCGAAAAAAAAAAAACAGTACCTAGAATACGGTTCTTCATAAAGTGTCACTCAGTGTCAAAAACGCTACATTTAAAGTAGGTAATGCAAATGCATGTAAATGTAAAGTGCTGTAGTTTTAACTCAAGTCTGCCCTGACTTGATGTGCTAGCCCACAGTAAGAAATACCAGCCCCTTTTGAACAGGATCGTGTGAAAAAAAGCAACGTACAAAAAAAAAATCTTTGTCCCTATTGAAGTCAATGTCATTTCTGCTAATTATTAAATACATCAGAATGTTATTGTGCTTCAGACACCACAGGGTTGTTGCTCCGTCTCTATCAGTGACTTGCAGGTGCTGTGTTACAGAAGAGGAAAAAAAAGAACCAATTCACATTAGAAATTCAGCTGCCATTATACTGTAATTTATATGTCAAAATTAAAACTTGACAGAAGTACTGAGAAAGGCACCGTGTGGAAGTCCAGCTCCAGCAATGCCAGCAGGTCTTTAGCCAGAAGAAAACAGCAGCACTGCATGTCCACATCCACTCTGCTAATGCAAGCAACCTGCCAGGTCTCAAAAAACTCAATTCCTCGGCCACAGCTCCATAAGGGCAGGTGGTGTCCGTGAGGCAAACACAGCTCACAATGAACTTTTGAGAGACTGATCTCAGCATGGTCAGCTCTGAGATCTGTAAACTGGCACCCCAGTATTCAGAGGAAGATACCAAATTTTTTCTTTTCTTTAATCACCTTTTGCCCTTATTTTACTGGCATTCCTCTGGAAAGATTATCTAGATTTCTAGATCTAATAATCTCTTCAATTAAGCTAACTGGTTTCAAACAAAAGAATGCTTGCATTAGACAATAGTAAGCAACCCATACAGCATGCAGCTTAATACTTTCCTGAGTGTATAGAAAACAGGTCAAATACATAAACTACTACATTTTGCTTCTGTGGATAAGAATATAACATGAGAAAAACAATCCGTTGTATTCACTGAGTACTCTGTGGAGTTTTCAGACTTTGGAGCAGGGATTTCAAACTCCACTCCAGGATGTAACATAACTAATGCACAGTGAAGAGCAAGCCACTGTCTATCAGCAGTGATGTGCCCTCGCCAGGTGGAGTTAGAAGAAATAAATTCCATAATCCTGAAATACAACCATTCAGTGTCACTGTAGAATCCAGAAGCAGGCTAAATTACAACCTGAATTACTGAATTGTAGTGTCAAGTATTATTGTCAGAAATGTTTTCCTCTAGAATGCATATGATTAAAATTTTAACCTGTTTCAACTTCAACTGTGCATTTTTGTTCCATAGGCTGATGTCATTTTCACACTGGTGCATGTTGGGCAGCCTTCTGGTTACATGTGCTGAAGGAAAAGTGTTGCAGAAGTGGAGTGATTGCACAGCTCATCAGAATTGGCTACTGCAGAGAATCTTGGAACTATTTTAGATTGGCAAAATTTTAGATCAGTCTTACAAAAAATGTCATCTTCTGTTTGCTAGTAACAGCCAACCAATTCCACGAACTCCAAAATTTTCCTAATTCTTTCTCAAATTAGTACATGAATTTTCTGAATCCTTTACACAAAATCTTTGAGGTAGTCAAACAGGAAAACACGGTGAAAAAAAGAAATCCCCAAAGTGGCAACATTACCATTGCAAATTAATCTCAAATTTTCCTAAGTCTGCTGTATGCCCAGAAAACACTTCAGAAAGAAGTGGCACTATCTCTTCTGACTGTGAAGCTCCTCGGGGTAAATTCAGTTTAAGGAGAATCTGCTTGGAAGATGTTCTACATGATAGTGTAGCAAGATATCTTTTTTCATAGTGCAGATTTAATGTTGTTGTAGATCATTCTTATGGGCTCGCTCTTTTTATAGGCAGCCCATGGAAAAGCAATATAAGGCTGGCTGCATAGCAGTGGAAGGAGAGCAAAATAATTGGGTTTTGTTACAGTATTCTCACTGAACGAGCCACTTGTAGCCTGAAGGATGGCACTGTGAACCTTGAGAGTGTTGCATATTCTACACACAGGTTGCTTTTAATGGAAATACAGGTAGAGGGAATACAAAAAAAAAAACTATTTAGTGTGGTATTTCTAATCCAGAGACAATCTAAGCTTGAACTTCTCAGGTCAGCATAATCATCTCTTGAACTCGGGAAGAAATAAACTTAGGCCATTAATTTGTACTTTGGAAAAACTCTGCTCACAAAAGGTGCACCTGCCTTGCAAGGCAGAAGAAACCAAGTCAGTTCCCTTGAGTCTGGGATGCCTTTGACTTGCCAGGTCAGGCACCAGTAATGGCACAGCAGCCACTGCCAGCAGGTGACAGCAGGTTTTCAGCCGGAGCCAGGCTGCTTCCTGACAGACATCAGACCCTGAACCTGCTCATTTAAGGGCTGTATTGAAATACATAATTCAAGGTAAAATCACCACTGTTCTCTCACAATTTTTATAGAAAAACTATTTCAGCATGTAGAGCTGTGTGAGCTATCAGACAATATATATAACAGTTGCACAAACAATTTCAGGCAGACTCAGTGTTTGTACAAAATTAGTCCATCAGGTCCTAGCAATTTCTGACTTAGAATTCTTCACTCTCTAAAGTAACTGGATGAGAGTTTTCCACCTCAGTCTGGCCCACAATAGTGATTGTTGGGACAGCAAGAAAGCCAGTTGGTCAAATAACTTAGTTGCAGACAGGATTAAAACTAGATCTCCTAACTACTGCAACTGTGCTCACGTCAAAACAGGACATTTGCCAGTATTGAAACAGGCAGATTTGAAAATAACTGTCATACTCTAAACCTCCTGTCCATCTCCAGTGTGTGTGGGGAAAACTGAATAAAACAAATTACAGAAACAAAACCAGCAATAACAAGAGGAGACACAGTAAAAGCTTGTTGTGTTTTGTTAGATTCTACACCGTAAGTATCAAAAATAAGTAGTAAATATTATCATCATGCTATTCTAAGCTTACACTATGATGCATTTTAAAGCTTGTAAAATACTTTTATTAATTTCTTCACACCTAAATTTAAAATACATTTTTGTTCTGGTTTACCCAGCTTCTGAAAAAGAAAACCTATTCTTCAAGAACAGCCACAAAGACACTTTGGTGGAAATCTGGATGGATTAAACACTCTGCTTTAGGGAGGTAGAGCAGCACCTCTATTTCAAACATGCACTTCAACCAGCAGGAAGGTCTGCATGCACGAGGGGTTCCATGCTACAGAGGTTTATGCCCCGGGTATAGAAATGCAAACAGTCTGTGCTCCCGAAAGCTAACACATCCAATGCAGTATTGGCACAAAAGAAAAGTTCAACTGCAAATCCGAGCACGTTTTACCATGTTTATTGGAAGAACGGCCAAAGCAGCTAAGTCTGCTTTTCTTCTTGTCTTCCATTAAGTCAGCCAGTGTAAGCCCTGGGGAAGCACATGTAATCCCAGCAGTGACGCGGGAGGTGGCAGCAGTCGCAACGCAAAAAACAAAAACGTGTCCGTACACACAACACAGGCAAGGTTAGGCAAAACAAACTGAAATCACTGGCAGCACAACTGATCACAGCTAAACCCCTCACCTCTCACGGATCCTCGCATTCTGAGCTAAATTCGCAGTGCTTTGAAGGCAATAGAAGTTTTTTCATTCTTTAGGATAATTAGCTATTGGTTCATAATAAAGACTTCCAACTTTCACTAAAGGCATGTTTAAAATTCTAGTAATTAAAAGGTATTCTGTTATTCAACAGCATTGACAACCTGCCCATTATCAGCAACAGAGATGTACAAATACATAGGATTCATAAATAAATGACTTAATGACTTCTCTGATTAGCAATTTTTTAATGCTGGGGGGGCATTACAGGAACCTCAACTGCAAGTTTAAAGGATTATGTCAGAAACTATTAATCACTGACTTAACCATCTTTGAAATCTCTACCTTTGCCTGCCACAGAGATCTTCTGTATCCTAAACCCAGAGCTCTTCTACATCATTGAAGAGCACCATGGTGGTCTTCCATCACCATAAATCAGCAGTAATCTGGATCACCCAGAGGTTTATATATTCAAAGCAGGAACATAGTTGCCTAGAAGCCTGAAAATTATTACTCTGACTAACTTGGGACCCAGCTCTACCTCATGCTTCCAAGATGACTCAAGAAAAACATCACCAGTATATTTCAACTAAATTTATTTCCTAATAATATCTCAAATGCAAGGAGGTGGAGCAGTGTGGCAACCCTTCCTCCTTTACAGGTTGTTGCAGTTGATATTAAAAATGAAATACCAAGCCACACATTTAAGGACATGTGAATAAATCCAGGAGTGCTAGGAGATTGCCTGTTCACTGGAAATTTCCACTCAAAACATATATGTCTGTCCGAAATTAAATTCTTGGCATTTATCTTAAAGTTCTTTTAATTACTTCTATTTTCACTCTGCAAGTCTTCTACAACCTTTAACTTAGCCTAAAATTACGCCTAAGTTAACAGTTTAGACTTAAAAGCTCTTTCAGACTCAGTAACTATGCAATGTATTTTTTATCTGTATGACTTCGAAGCTGTTCAAGTAATGCCGGAGCAAATGGGGTTTTTTGCAGCCTATTAACAAACACTCAGTTTGAACAGGACAAAAAAGCTTCCTGGGATTTCACCTGTAAACCCAGACCATTGGCACCACAGCTGACAACACAGTCATCCAACACTCTGTGCAAATTCAGCATCACCTACAATTCTGCACAGCAGCCTTGTACAAAGTGTATTTACTCCATAAAATGTGCCATCATTTACACCTCAGGCTTAGGATTTTATACTGGTACTCAAGCCCACAGTTTATGTACTCTTTCCACACATTAGTAGCAATAACTAAGTGTAGTGAACTCTGGCTTTTTTGCTCTGTTCTAGATAAAAATTCTATTTGTGCAACATATTTTCCTATAGAAATAAATTATTCCTTTCCAGTGATGCCAGAATCAACACCAACCCGCAGGTTGTCTTCCAGCCTCTCATCAAATCAGTGTCCTTCCAGCCAGTAACACAGTTCTGTATTCCCATACTCTGCTTTTATTGTGAACTAAAGGACTAATAAAATTCTGGCACGCAAAGATTTTGAAAAACTACTACTATCTCTGCAATACAGAAATAAGTTTAAAAACATATACCTCAATATCAAACCACATAATTTTTGTCACTTACTGCACCTGAAAATTACTGTGACTTAAAAGGACAGTTCACAATAAACTAGCAACAGTAGAAGAAAAGCAGTGGTAATAATGTATTATTTCAACACAAGAAAATAATATTCTGTGTTGTCTTTGACAAACCATTTATCCTTATAAATACTCTATGATATCTAAATGAACACATACCATGACTTTCCAGAGTATAACGTTAGTAACAAGGTGCTGTGTAGCATTAGAATATATACTGAAATTTGGACTTCAATCCTAGACTTAGTATTAAATCAGCAACCACATCCTGAATCTGTGTTCTCATTTATGTACCACTCTAAAACTTCTCATGAAAATTTTAACTACTACTATGCAAACACGACAAAGAGACTAAAATAACCTCTGCTAAATTATCACATTAAAATACTGCTGTTACCAGAATTTTCAGATATATAGAAATCAATTATAACTTTTACAGTTTTTATAGTATCATGAAATTAACTTGTTCTTATACCTTAGGACTCAGGTTAGAAGCACAAGAAGGTCACTACAGCATAAATTACCTGTCCATAATAGCCTACTGTCAAATATATCATAAATTATATTTCTTAGCGTCAAGTGAAAATCCCACAAGATTTCATTTACTGCACACCCAGTGAAGACAAGTAGCAAAAAATACTTTATAATGTATTCTGAATATCAAAAAGAAAGACCTAGAATGTCATTTTCCTACTTCAACAACAACAAAAAATCCTCAGTATTAGCACAAGCCTATTTCTTGACTGTAGCTTTGGCCATATTTTTAAGCTCTTTATATCATTATTATTTATATTTTTAAGCTCTTTATATTATTATTATTTCCCTTGCATGCACCCACAGGAAAACGCATTCCAAGGATTTACGAGGACACTTAGAGGCACGTGGCTTCTCTGCGCTAACTTTTTCCAGAACACAGGTAACACGAAGTTTCTAAGTCTCAGTAGTGACTGAATGCAGACAGTGATTTATATGTGGACGCCCCAAGCAGATTTTTAGTGTAAAGTTCCGAATTATCTTCCATGACTCAGCATTGCCACATTAATGGACAATTGCTCTGCTAACCAACACTCCTGCAAACTGGGAAAGGGAAAGCACCGGCCAGGCTGCGTTCAGTGCTGTGTGACACCCCCAGCAGGAGTCAAACTGTCCCCCCAGAAGTAGAGAGGAAAGAATACGTACTGTTCCTCTTGCCTTCTTCATCAGCCTCTTCATCATTCTCGGGGTCGATGTCTTCTGCCTGGGTAATCCAGTCTAAATATCCCTTCAGATCTTCTTCAAGCTGTTGTTTTTCACGTAGCTTCTGAAAGTCTCCTCGGGCCTTGGCTTTTTCCCTTTCTTTGGAAAATTCTCTATCAAATGCAGATAAAGCAGAAAAAAAACACTGATTGACAAACTCGCCAGCATTTTGATCCAAGTCTTGGCATTGCAGATTAACACAGTGACATATAAAATACACCAAAGATTTGAGCGCTGCTTTGAAAACAAGGTAGAGGTGCAAAGAAGTCATGGCAAATCCCTACCACGTTACATCTCAATTTTCAGAGCTTTTGTGAAATAATTAAAAATTAAGCAGTCTTTTTGACAGTTCCCATAAGGGAAGAGTCTGTTCCCCCCATTTAGCTACCTGCTCTTCTATACGGATTTTAAAATTGCTTTTATCTACAAATGGAAACTAACTTGCAATAATGAAGTAATTTCACATTTAAGTATTAAGTTTCAGTGAAAAGAAAATTCTGGTAGCCAGTTCTAAACTCCTTCCTCTCCCAGCCACAGCTCATTGGCCATGTCCAAACATACAGCATTCTAGAATTCCACTATTGGGCTGTCCCTTAACTATATCATACACAGACTCCTGTGCTGTTGGAAATTTGCTCCCTGCAACAGAACCTAGAAGTCCTGTTCTCACAGATCAGAAACAGAACCTTCTCTATAAACTTAATCCTCTATCTCATTGCCCCAATCTCAAGACAATGTATTGGACTGTCTATCCAGTTTAGTCCATGATTAGGATCAATCCCTGAATTATCGTGGAATGATAACAAAAATAATGAAATCATGCTCTTTGACAAGGAGACTGGATAAAATGGCCTCCTGAGGTCTCTTTCAGCCTGAATTACCCTGTAAATCTAAGATTCTCTGAATGACGTACAACTCAAGACAATTAACAAGTACATTCTCCCCCCACAACATCTCACGTGCCAACATTATTACAACTTGTGGTGTGATCCACAGCTCCAAATGTGTGGATCCCTTTGCTACAAGGATCAAACACATTCCAGTTTGAGTATCAGTATGTAGAATTAGGGGCAGACAAGTACATACAATTCAGTATTTAAAGTTAAGCTTGTTCTGACTAATGTTAATCACTGAAGGGTTTGGGTTGGGAAGGACCTCAAAGCTCATCCCATTCCATGTTCCTGCCATGGGCAGGGACACCTTCCACTACCCCAGGTTGCTCCCAGCCCTGTCCAACCCGGCCTCGGACACTCCCAGGGATGGGGCAGCCACAGCTTCTCTGGGCAACCTGTGCCAGTGCCCCACCGCCCTCACAGGGAAGAATTTCTTCCTAATATCTCATCTAAACTGCCTTCATTCAGTTTTAAACTATCTACCCCTTGTCCTATTGCTACCCACATTAATCTTACAATAGGGCTTAACTAAAACTTAAACTTAAAAAAATGGCTACTGCAATTTCATTTATTATGAATTTGCAACTCCTTTATTTATTGGAAAATTTCACTTGAAAATATTCCCTAATTAATACGCTCTTAAGGGGAAATTTATCAAAGCACTCAATAATATCCTTTTTCAAGTGGAAAATATTATAAAATTAGCGTAAGACAGAAAAATATTTTAAGAAGGTTGAACAATTGTCAATAAAAATGTTGCCCTAAGAAACAGAACAGAATAACAGAAAGTCTCAGTTTTTCAATATCATATTTCATTTTGGTGACATACACTATTTATTTAGAATTGCGAAGACATAATCTCTCAAGGAGGTTTTTTATTTATTTTTTATTAGCTTTTTTAGTCTTTAAACATGTCAGAGCAAAAATTTAGTGTTTAGAGGACATCAGTAAATTGAAGTGTTAAGCTGTTTACATACAACTATAGAGATGCTGCAGGTTTTTTGAATGTTATGTTGCAGAAGCTACACAGCTTTCTGCTGCAAAAGCTGAGGCAGGAGCTACATCTTTTACAGCTGAGGACTTAATTCAACAGCATTTCAGCTTGGCACATGGGGATCATCCTGTTCCATCTGATGGCACTGTAATGAAGCTGAAGAATGCCAGTGCTTGCTTTGCATTTGCTACCCTTCACCTCCCATCCAAGGATGAGGTCCTGCAAGAGGTCATCTCCTCACAAAAATGTCAGTAAAAGAGAGAGCTCTAAAGATCTCTCTAAAAGATAATCACTCTAAAAAAAAACCAGAGTAATTTCACAAGTCAATAAGAAACTGTTTGGGTTAAGGAATGCTGGGTTTAAGCTTCTCTCAGAGAGAGGATTAGAGACTGTCCTTTACACCTGATTGAGGCAACGCACTCGTGACTCACTTCCCACAGGCAGTAGCTTTGGAAAAAGAGCTATCATGGCAGAGTAGGAAATGAGAAGTAACAAGCCTTGCTAGCTTTTACTAAGTATTCATGTCTTTTTCATTTAAAGTCCTTCAGGTATTTCTCATTAATTCAAAGGAGATGTGATGCGTGAGGGTGAAGTTAAAAAGTTGCCATTATGATATAGAGTGAATGAAATCATTTTTTAATTAATCAGCCGGCAAGGCTGATAATTTGAACAGCACTTCACCCATGGCTGAACCACTCTTTAACTCTGACTTCACATTAAAACAGCTGCATGCAGAGAATTAAACCTAGTTTTTTATATACACAGCTGATTCTGACCTTTCCCTTTAATACTGCACAGAAGTCAGATGCTGCCTTGCTATAGGCTGCTGCAATTTATCAGCAGGGGGAGATGCAAGGGTGCTTATTTCTACGATGTTTAAAAATTTTAATTTTTGTTTTTAAAACTTGATGGTTTGCAAGGAACTATAAAACATGAGAAGACAATTTCCTTCAGGGGAGGGAAGAATCTGGCTCTATGGCTTTTTTTTTCTATCACAGCTATAATCAAGGGACATCCCTCAGACACATATTTACACACTCCTTGTAGTGAAATGCCATGAATAAGAAAGAAGAAATTAATAGAATTGGAAAGTAATGAGTTTACTGTTGGCAAAACAAAAAAATGTCTTTTTTTTTTTTGGCCAAGCAATAAGTAATTTGAAAAATATTATGGGGGTGAGAAGAGGGAGAGATGTTGGCCCTTTAAAGCTTCTGACAAAGACATTTAGACAAAAAGATACTTGAATATTTAGATAAAGATACATAGACATTGGCTGATCCCCTGGAAGGAGGACTAAGCTGCTCGTGCAGCATTTCATGCCTGTGGAGTGGGTAGGGTGGGTCCAGGGCAGAAAGGAAAAGCTTTTGGCTGTGTAAGGCAGCATGGGCACTGATGTGGTCAGACTGGTGGCCTGAACTGGCCTCCCTGTCATCAACCCAGCACCCAGGCCAGCAGCCTCTGAAGCTGACAGGCTCAGGAAACTGCACATTAATTGCAGTAAGTGGACTTAAGCTCTGTAAATATTTGGTTTCACAAATGCCTGTGCTAAGAGCTAACTTCGAAACACGTATTTCGTTCTGGTTTGATAAAACGACCAGGATCTGACATTTGAAACTATTTTGGGCAGGGGGGTGCTGCATCTGCAGCACAATAGAAACACCACTTGCAAAATAAAGCATTTGATGGAGACTAATTTACATAATCTCATTTACTTTTAGTGATAACTAACCTACTATATAAAATGCAGGGTTTATTTCTGTTGCCCAAAAATTCCTTGTCTCCTTGCAGAAAGATGATCTCATTTCTCTGTTCAGGCACAACACCATCATCATCAATGGCTGCTGAGGCAGAAGCATATAAAATGCAGGGCTTGAATTCATACTTCAATAGTCTGGGGTAATCACGCCAGATTTTTCTTTCTTCAGCAGACTGAAATAACCCCTGCTGGTATGCATCAGTTGGGAATGGCTTGATGCAACAAGGTGGAAGTGGCAGCAGGGAGTGCCTGCTGGGACTCAATTACATCTCCCTGGTTCTCACACCTTAAATTACAGGCAGGGTCATATTAACCAAAAATCCTAAGACTCTGTTGAAATGCTTTTGATATACTCTCCCTTCTCTCTGTATATTCACAGATATAATAACTAGAGACACCCATACCAGCCTCCTACCACCTGAAAGCTTTACATGCTAAAGGCCAGGGACATTTCATCAGGGGGCCTGTGCAACACCGTGAGTGTTGCTGAAACTCCTGTGTGTCTCTAGGCATTGATGGTATGAAACAAACGGGTGCTTTCGATGTCTAAGCATAAACCAGGACACAAATCCTTCATTAGCCATATTCCTGCCCTTTTGTGTCACTGCAAATGCAGGGGGAGGGAGAGTGACTCTCCTGCAGTAAAGAGCTCACTGTACACAGGGTCTGGTATGTGGAAAGTGTTAAGTTAATTCTATATGTAGAACTGCCACCCAGACATCCCAGACTCATTTATTCACAGAGAACAGTCTCATAATAACAAAAATGTACTCACAGGAGTACAGTGTTGGCCACCAGACTTGCAGAAGAGGTTTCATACAGTGGTAACTATACCAACCAACAAATTAGCAGAATCAAGCCAGAGAACTAAAACTACTCAAAGTGTAGAACTAAGAACGGACAGCAGCTCACAGCTGGGTGTAAAGTGTAACAGATGAGGAGAGACATAAAAAAGCTTAACTGACATCACATCTTTAATTACAGGAGATTTGTATACATCACTGTCACCCCTTCTTTTAGGGGAAAAAAGTTCACAGGCCGAACACTAGAATTATTTCTGTAGGACAAAAAAAAAATCCTAGCAGGAATTTTCCTTGAGCAAGGAGCATTGGGCTCTTGATGGTGAAATGCAAACTGGTATTACCTATCCATGGCTATTTTTATGCAGTTCATTAGCAATTAACACAATGTGCATTCAACAGCTCCAGCAGCAGCTTTGAGGAGCAAAGGGCCTGTACAGCCTTACTGTGCTGGAGTGTCTGTAAATGCTACAAGATCATCAGTGGGAACAGCAAGGTAGGGAACCATTTGCCAGAGTAACAAAACTGAGATCCAATGTTTCAGGCCATTATCAATTAGATCTGCAGATTAAGATGTGCCCCTTCTCTCCTGGGTCAAGACCCGTTTGGCTCAGGACCAGATTTCTTGGAAGAAGAAGGGGCAGTTGTGAGCACAGGACCAAACGCCGCCAGCCCCTGACATCGGGATGTGCCTCTCATCAGAGTTTGTGGAGCTGCCGTGGTTTATTCCCTGCCAGGGGCTCACCAGCAAGCACCTCACAGGACTAATCCCTGAGAAACCTCAGTGTGGTGAGCCCAGACACAACTGAAATAAAATCAATTCCCTCCAAGTTCTTATTCAAGAGTACTGAACTATCCCCACTGACTTTAGCAGTTTCTGTCTAAAGCAATCAGTTATTTACTGATGTACAAAGCTGAAAGTATTTGCTGATTAATTATCGTTAATATATTCAATTGATCAACCAAATGTAGCACTTCCTTGTTTTGTATCTATGTGAGTTTTACTTTCACCAGGACACAGAAATTAAAAGAGCCTGCTTCAGCTTATAACTTCCTGAGATCTACAGCTGTAGTATCTCTCCTTGTTTACAATGTATATTCAGTTTATCTATGGGAAGGAGTTAAATTTCCAGCAATAATTTTTATTTTATATTTTTCACTAGGCCTTCCTGCTGCTGTGAAAAGGAACACCATCAAAACCAGTTCATCTTCCTTTTGCTGAAAGGCTATGGATGACAGTTTACTGCTGTTTTCTATTTGGTGCATCATTATTCAAATATCTTTTTCTATGATTTTTTCCATATATACTGTAGACAACAGTTCTTAGGTGTATAAGCTTATCTGCACCAACACATTTTATATGACATTAATTGACAGATATTGCTGTGAGATTGGGGTGGATGAGTACACAGCCTTAGCTTTTAGAACCATTATGTACATACATTGCAAATATTACTGGGGGGAAGAAATTCAAAAAATTAACATTCATTTAGTAACCTGCAAGATCACAAGCAGAAGGATGTAAGGACATGTCAAAGCTTATGTTTTGGTGTCCTTCTGCAAGGCAATAAATTCAACTTATAGATTTATTAAAGTGTGTTCAAAAGGTTTTATTTGTTCCCATGGCTACCCAAAGAAATACTAGTGCCTTGAGCAGAAAATGCCATCAGCAGAACCCATCCCCTAATGATAAGGACTATCTTCAGGAATAGATTATCATGCATCATTAAAAGCCATGCCTCTTGATAAATAAGTTATGAAGTTTTATAATTTATTTCCTCTGTTCATAGCAAACCAGTTTAATACATGCTGAATTACTGGGATGCCTATTTTAACTTCTTTTTTTATTTTATTTTAACTTTTAACACTTTCAGGATGGATGAGTATGTCCATCCTGATCTTTATTTGTTAACTTTCTTAACCTGAACCTTACAATTTCTAACGTTCAATTTCAGCTCACTCTTTTGCACCAATAGCCATTATATACTCTGGTCTTTTACTCTGGACTATTTGGAGGACGCCTGTCCTGAGCTCCCTGTTTCTGAGCCTAGTATTTCATGCCTTCAGAGAATTCACTTTTAGAGTAATGTGAATACTTCTAGCGTCTAATACAGAGTAAAAATTAGAGTTTTTTGAAAAAGCTGAATTAACTCAAGCCTATGAATTCTCTCCATCCTTGTTATTCAAGGGAATACTTAGGAAGAAATCTCCACAGTCAGCTTCCATGCAGAAATTACAGTATTTACCACATGCAGATTCCATACACACATTGTTTCTATTCACTTACACTACTGATACTAAAAATATGAACTTTATTTTTAAGAATGTCACCTTCTGCAGGCAAGACTGACATGGATCACCAGGAAATACTCACCTTCAGAAAGAGCTAGATGTAAAACAAAAGATCTGCCAAATCATCATTCTCATCCATTTTACAGTATCTAAATACATCAAACATGCAGTGCACAAGAGGCATTACAGAAATACAAAGGGGCAGATGGTCACAGAATAACAAAGGAGTGCAAAGAGAGTAACTGAATATTTTAAAACCACAAACAGATCAAAAACAGCAAACAGATTTAAATGTACAGCATAACCTGATCTAAAGAAAGTAACACTTTCATACAGAACAGGTGTTAGGCATTCAGATTCCACTTTCAAAATCTGTATGCAAAGCCATGCTTTTCAAGTAAGTTGGCAAAATTTTTGCATTCTTGACTTTTGATTGGTTTAGTAAAATTTAACTTTATCTGAAGATTTATCATAAACGGAGTTTTCATGTTATGGTTTGAAGAGTATAAAACATAAAAGCTAATAACTTTTAAATAAAAAAAAAATTATGTGTTACATATTCAATGCTTGGGTCAGAACGAAAAATATTATCTTTCTACTAAGAAACACAAAAACATCCACTGGATTTTACTAGGACATCAATTTTATCCATAAAATTTAGACTGGACTAGTAGGTCTAAACAGAAAGTATCGGGAAGATCATTTATACACAACTGTCATATACTGATCAAAATAAATCAGAGTAACAGTATTCCACACTGGCCCTTGTTTGTCAGAATTTCAAACAAGTATGCCAGGACATTCTCTCCACTTCTGTACCAACCATCAGATTGCTATGATAGGTATCTTTTAGGAGCATTCCCTTTGACTTTCTCCTCGCACTTTCAATGTCAGTCCTTGGTGATATTTATACATCACGTGTCTCAGCTCCCTAGTGTCATTTTCTTCAGAAAGAAAACAAAAAATGGGAGTTTTAGGAAGGCTCTTTCATGTATTTAGGGCAAACACGGATTCAGACAATTCATCAAGCACCCTGAACACTCAATTGACCCTGGCTGACACTATGGCAGAAAAATAAATTTAGCAATTAATGGCTTGATTAATTTAAGGAGAGTTCACATCCCACTTGTCACTGGCGTTTCTGTGCACTGAAAATCCAAGGGAAGAAAGCAAGGGTTCTGAGGAGCATTAGAGATCTATGGATCACACAAAACTTAGAAATCAGTGGTGGTTTGTCGTCTGCAGAAAGGAACCCAAGGACAAGGGGACACCTCTTCCTTGTATTGCAATGGCAGCTAAAAAACTACTCCATATTCCAACAAACATATGTATCATAATGCTGCAAACTTCACACAGTATTTTAAATGTATTAAATCAAATGTTAAGCTGATTCTCGAGAGTATCTCTCAATTTCCATGACTTCAGGAAAATAAATTAACACGTGCAAAAATACACCAAATTTGGCATCCCTTTGCCTGTAATTTTTTTTTTTTTAAATAGAAAAATGTGAAACCAATAACAATTTGAGTCATGGAAGAAAAAATAGGAATATTCATTATCTGTTACCAGACACTTTTACACGACAGGAAGTAAACTAATTGGTGCTTGTGATGTTCTTAAGGGCCAGAGAAGGAACTGTGAGAGCTTAATCCTCTAATGACTTCAGTGGAAAGTCCAGTCTCACAGCAACCTTAGGTAACAGTATCGAAAGAAGAAATAAATTATACTGTAACTACCCTCATTTATCTGTCCTTCTCCTTCTTATTTCATTTTCCAGCATGGCTGAAAGCCTTAGTTTTGCAACAATTTACACATTTGTCCTTGGATAAAACGAAGCTGATATGACTGTATAAATCAGACTCTACAGGACAGGTCTTGGAAGGAAGAGATTAAATCTAAAGATCAGCAGTGTTGTTTTAGCACTACCATTTTGCTCTTAAACATCTGCTTTGTAAAGCAAGTCTGACAGTAAGGTAAAACTATGCTTTCCCTGGTTTCCTGTGTGCAACAGTAACCTATCACAGATAAATGGCTGAAGATTTTACAAAGCACATTGTAAAACCACTCATCAGATAAAAGCACTCTTGTAACAAAGTTAAATCAACACCTGGAAATTTTGTTTGCTTATCTGATTTCCAGGAATATAATAAAGCATTATAATTTCTTTCAGATACAATGGACACAACGTGGCAAAACCATGAATAGGGCTGCACACAACTATCGGCATCCTGATGACACCATCAACTGCAGGGTCAGGCTGCCTTCCATGCAAGAGAAATTCTTCTGTTGGCTAACAAAGATGGCACAACTTGCCTGAGATTGCCAGGACAATATTGTTTGCTGTATAACTAAAAACTAATGCATACAACCTTAATAATTTTCTTTTCAGCATTCAAATGCTAGCTGGATCTTTTATATATTTATCAAAAAATATCTTTACCATAAACTGGAGTTTCCCAAGCTCAAGTGTGTTAGAAATCAGGAAATGGCAAAGGAAATAGGGTTGTAACTTCAAGTAAGGGGGCTTTGTAAAAAGAAAACCTGGCGAATTTGTGCCATAAACTACAGTTTTAAAGCACATTATACAGCTCAAACTGACATGGCTTTAGCTCTTGGCTGGAGCCTGGAGTGCACAAACCAACAAAAGGCTGTGACAACCTCCCAATGACAGCTATATTAAACTGATACTTTATCACTGATAAATATATCAGTTCCTGGTGCAGGTTGTCACAGCAGTTCACAGCTCTACAACCCAGGAACCACTGAACACTGCGTCAGGGTAGTGGAGCCAGACTCTCTGTAAGACAGACCTTGAAGCACTTAATAAAAATATTTTGCCATATTTTGAGCAAAATATGTGACTGGTAAACGTAAATAACGCTCCAATTGCTTTATGACTATTTGAAGAAAAGCAAAAGTTGGTCTTTCAGAAAAAGACACTTGTATATAACAGGGGAGAATATTTGTGTGGGTGCACCACCCATCTCTCTGCGCAAAATCATTTTCCCTGCAGGAATGTTACAGAATAAGGAGATTAGTGCCTCATTGAATTAATATTTTTGGCAAGCATGGTGAACGTGATGTCAAGACACATACAGGCACTCGAATCACACAGTTCAGTTCAAAGAGCAAACACTGGTACGATGACATAAGAATCTCAAGTGCATGCAAAAAAGCCATTGCTGAGAAGCTGGAGTAAATGCAGAGGCCATCTTACAAGTAGCAGTAGCATACACAATGTTAACTCAACTGCTTACCCACTAAGTACACCAAGAACCAGGTTAAGTACGAAAAATGAGCCAAGGATGATAAGACTAACAAAATAGATCCATGGCCACTCACATCCTATTGCATCATTTACCTGTAAAACGCAAGGAAATAAGTTATGATTGAGTCATTCATTAAACAGCAGAGTCCTTTTTGCAGCTGCCAGATCACGTAGGTTTGACAAAAAGTTTACGACTTATCCATATCTTTAAAAAGTGAATGAACAATTGTTTAAATTTACTTACCCAAATTTTGGTGTAGATGTGATGCCTCAGAGAATTAATTGAAATAACATCTAAATGAGTGCATGAGATTTGTTAGTCCTCTTTATAACTTTGCCAAAAGGACATGAAGAATATGTACTGACAGCTCTAAACTCTGATTTTGGTGTTTGTATGTTATTTATATGAGAGCTACAAGAAAACTCGGTGTATTCTAATTAGAGGAGGAAGCAATAGAGGTTTATTTAAAAATGTCATCCCAACTGAAGTCTCACCTGTATGACATAACCTGTGTGTTCATGGCAACTGAATTCAGGACTCTGCCTTCATGATGAAAAAGGTGTATGCTTACCCGCTCAATACACCAAGAACAAGATTTAGTACGAAAAATGACCCAAAGATGACGAGACTGACAAAATACACCCATGGCAATTCAAATCCCATTGCATCATTCATCTGCAAGAAATAAGATGATCTTATAGAGTAGATCACTATATTAACAGCAGTGAAGAGTCAGAGAAAGGAGAATTTGATCGTTCAGGTTAGATAACATTCTATGCATTCCTTCAGAAATCAAAGAAGAACAATGAGAGCAAGAAGGCACTGGCTACATTCACTTTGCATTTCTAACATGTACCCTAAAACAAAATGCTGAGTGAACCTAGCATTTGGATCAGAAATATTATCAAGCATAATGGAGCACTGCAACAGTTCTGTTCTTTAACGCTGAGAATATGAACTAAATTTCAGATCTCCAATTAGGATAATGATCACAATGTATGTTGAAATATTAGGAGTTTTAGTTCATTTATATCCTATCTACATAAATGATCATTTGAGAAAATTAACAGCAATGTGCATCTCAACTATACAAACAGTATTACTTTTTGTAGCACAGAATTCCCACAGTTTTTCCTGAAATAAAGCAGTCAAATGCAGTCAGACATTTTAAATCAATTCAGAAAGAAATAAATGAGAATCATTCTATCTAAAAAGCATGAACATAACTTTAGGAAAATGAAAAATTGAAAACAAATTTTAGAAACACAATTGAAACATTCCAGGAAAACTTCTGAACATAAATTATATCCAGATCAAGGTTGAATGAAATTTTAAAAGTTGTTGCTGATTTTTTTTTTAAAGTGAGGTTGAAGTAACTGAGCTTTCAATACATTCTTTATAGACTCACACAAGTTTCTATACAGATCTCTTCCACTTGCTATCCTCAGCCAGCTCATTATACCTATGAAAGGATGGACTTGTGAAACATACCCATGGAGATCTAAAAAGGCCTATCCAGAAAAACATTTTAGAACAGGGAAATTTGGATTCCGATGCAAAAAGACATTTTAATAAGTCACAAAAATAATTCTGATGTGAAGCTTCTTGAAATGGCTCTTCTTGAAGAGGAATTGTTCTGGCTTTTGCATTAGATTCTTCTTAAGATGTCTATAGTAATGAAAATTCAGCAGACAATAAAATTACATATGGTACTGTAGAAAAATCCAAGTCCAAATCTGTTTTCTCTTCTGTGAACACCATTGTGTTTGTCGTACCTGAAATTTGTGATTAGGCTTTGAGCTCTATTGCCAGTCAAGTCTGACACCTCTCCTTAGCATTTCTGTTGGAATAAACCTACTAAACATGGGAACAAACATTTTTCAAAATTACTTCTTTTGTTTTTTCCCCTGTCGTTTAATTAAATATCATAATCTCAGTTTCTGCAAGGGGGCCCTATGAATGGTTAGACAGAAGAATTAAGTGTGCAGGTTAAGGCCCAAAGGCACTTTTCTTCAATGGTGAGCTGTTATAACACCAGTTTATACTTACTAAAGTAAACAAACCTCCTAAGTAACCAAACAAGAGTGGTTTACACAGCTTCTTTGTACACCTTTTAAAAGAATCTATGCATCATCTCTTAAAATGCTTTTTAATTGAACTGAGGTACTGAAAAGTAACTTAAAATTACACTTGCTACAAAAAAAGAAAGAAAACTTGAAAATATATATCTGATTTGAATTTTTTTTTCTTGTTCCAATAAAACTGTATTCTGGAGAAGTTAAAGTAGAAAATGTTTATAGCCATTCAGCAAGACCGGAATCATTACCTTTAATTTCAAGAGATCCCAAGCTTTCATCATTCAGTTCTGCAATATTCATTTGGGAAAGTCTTTCACAATGCTGCCATTATACCAATCTACTTAGTCTCCTGGGCAATGCCTGCAGCAATCCTTGGCACGTCAGGGGCCTCTGTCAAGGACAGTGGCTGTGATGTTTTGGGGTTTATCACCCACACCCATTCTGTCCCCTACGAGAGTCCCTTACATTTAAGTTTCAGCAATGAAGCACCAAAGTTAATGAGCAGAACATCCCATTGCCCAGACTGAATTTCTGCCTCGTCCCAGTGGATGTTGCCCTTTGCATTTTCTTTCCAGCGTAGGCATCTGGTCTTATGTTTTAAGAATAATATTTACTCAATGTTTCTTTTAAAACTATACTCATAATTATTTTATTACTTTAGAAATGAGTTTGTTTCATAGACCTGACTCATACCATACAGGCCAAGTGTTTTTCTAGCAATAACTGATCAGAGCAAACATTTTAATTAAATTTCAAATACATCTGAATGCGTTTTGCATCTAACAACTATACCATTAGCAGACAGTTGTTAGTAAGTCACCAGAGTTCAGAGTGAAGACAAATTCATCTGGTATTGGCGCCAACATTTTTCTGCTATGCTACATTTTGAAAAACCTGAGAGATTAATATTTGCAATTTTACTTTGAGCGGAGCTCAAAAAACAGAGCTCGGGGAATCACTGCAATAAAACTTCATGCTCTGCTTTTGCTCATAAAGAGAACATTCTCAAGCAGCCAGACACTCTGCTAACTTAGTAACCCAGCAGCAAAGCTGAAATTCTCATGCTCTGTCACAAAGACTCTGTTAGCATGAGCAGCTGTGATTTGCATTCACTTTAAAATGTGCAACATATAAAAAAATTGTTTCTCATTCGTGCAGCTGGATATTAAGCCCAATGTTTTAGGCTAATCTGTCTAGGACTAATGCTGTGTGAAGCAAAAACTGGCAACTGCAGCTAACCAGTACTAGAAGAAATGCTTCAGTTTGGGCAGATGCTGAACTATTTCAAAAGCATTCCATAACTCGGGAACACCCAAACCTAGTAGAACACCTTGGTGCTAATCTGAGATTGAATTCCTAAAAACTACTCAAGAACTTTACCATTTAATTCTAGACACAATTAAACTCTAATCAAGTAATGCATTGCAATCTCTATTCATGAAGTAATATTTCAGATTGCATTATTACCAGAGATCAAAGTATAAAAATAAGTCCTTTCCTTTTGGAAAAGTTTGCTGCTCATTTCATGCATGTCAAATGGCATTTTCTATAACTTCCAATTAAAGAAAGATTAAAGGAATTGATTTGCCTTCTGATTAAAAGCGGAGACAGAGCTTGGTTAATATATGAGAACAGGAAAATCTCCATCCTCAAAACCAAGATATATTCATTTGAAGGGATTAATGCTGACTTCTCACCCAAAGTGCAGAATATGGAGTTAAAGTCACAAATTCCAGATGTGCTAAAGCATCATCAGGAATTCAAGGAGATTTCATATCTGAAATCCTCAGCAAAATGTCTTGCAAGAGTCTCCTGCCCTATGGCTCAGGGATGCACTCTATCAAGGGAGGTGTCATATTTAATGGCCCTCAATGGATTTGTTCTGTCTTTTTGAGGCCATGAGGCTTTTAGCCTTCATAACACCTAGAGCAAGGACACCACTGAGCACCATCCTTCTTGCTCTTTGTCTTTTTAAAGATCTAGTCTTACTTTTTGAATGTCAGTTCTCAGCAGTTTGTCCATCACATCAACCAGAGGGCAGATGAGATAATGGACAATATGATGGACGAAGTATTTTTCAAATCCCTTAATTCTGTTTCACCATAGGAGTAGATGTGTACTACACATTATTTATTTGGCTCTTTATGTTTACACGTATATGTTGGTGAGTCTGCAGTCTTGGAGAATTATTTTGAGCTGATTGGACAAACTTGGTCCAGTCTGAAACTGCCTCAAATGGCATTTGGTTGAATTATCTTGTGAGCTGTCCTGTAGTTGGAGTCAACGATCATTACAACACAGCATAAATGATCACAGACCAAGACTGAAGTGAAACAGGGGAAAAAGTCAAGTTTACTGCACATATAACCATTAGTGTTACACAGCAGCAGATTGCAAACTTCAATCTAAAACATCAATTAGAAACCATTAAAACCTCATTTATCCCTATCTATGGTAATTGTGAGTAAAATTCTCATATGCAATTGCATGCAAATCAAGGTCTTACTTTTCTGTACACCTGGCATTCTTTCATTGAAAATTGCTGCAAACTCAATTTGCAATTAATATAAGCTCTACCTGGGGTTAATGATTAAAAAAACTCTCTAATTCTGCATTTGTACCATTACAGATACAATGTGCTGATGCACGAACCTATTTTGATTTTCCACAATGTTTCAAACTCTCTTAAATTTGTTAAGTTTCTTAGCTTCCTTAGGTTTTAATTTTGTCTTCCTCTTTTCAGACACATAACTGGTGGGTTTACTTTGTGCTACCTATAATCTGCCTCATAACCTTAAAAATTGTTCAGACTGACAAACTCAGGCTCTGGACGGGTGTAAAAATCCTGCAGACATCAGTATTATGTGAAGTGGGACTAGCCCTGCATTCTTGGAAGCGTGGAGGGGAGGTTCACAAAACCCCAGATCAGGCTATTTATTCTACTCAGTGTAGAGCACACCAGAGAGCTATTCAAAGCTGCCTGGCTTCAAAGGTTTTGTCCTGAGATATTCTTGGCTGAAGTGGAGTTAACTTAAAGCTGACTTAAAACAGGCTGTGCTCAAAGCACAGCAGCCTCCAGGTTGGTTTATAAAAGCATGGAATTTTATATCCAATGCTCTGGAGTCAAAGCACAGATCTCCCTGACACTCTCCTGGCTGGACAGACTCAGCTTTGCTGTGCTTCTGACACAGAATACGGAGATGCCCTGGTGGGGTGTGCACTGAGACCACCCTTTGTTAAGCATTTCATCTCAGCAACAACTGGAAAAACGAGAATTCCATGGCTCAGGCATCAAGGTGGGCCTAAAGAGAAAGAGATCCCATTGAGAAGTGTAAAATTGTCACAGGACCTAGAGAGTCTCATAACTGCTCAATCACCTCTTCAATTTGGCCTCTCTTTTCTGTATGTAAACTGTTCTGTATAACTGCATACAGGACACACATAACTGATCCTCTCAAGTTAAACCTCAACTTGGAAGACACTGCTTCAGCTTAATGAATTTGCTTTGGTCAATCTGAACAGACCTCATTTTCTTCCTTCTGTTGGTTTTATCTATACTCAGCAAACGAAGTACGAAATTTTGGTACTCCCATAAAGCATTTACTCTTCAAAACATGATTGTTTATAAATTTTTACTATGATTGTTTGGAAATGAGTTTAGATGTAGGTCTTTCTTTTTCATTCAGACACTGTATTGTATCTAATACTATTTGAGCTAATTCCTGTTAGTGGCATTCCATTAATCAGCTTACTGTCTTTAACTGGGAGGAGGGGCTGGGCAGAAATCAAGTAATTGTTCCAAGGAAAGCCAGAGATGTCAAACGTGACTGCTAAGAAATTGTTATATCTTTTTCAGATAGCTGTCTGTCTCTGTTTGAATCTCCAGAGAGGATGGACAGATCCATAACAAAATGAAGAGTGCTACCTCCACAAAACAGTAACCCCAGAAAAGGTTTGCTATTGAGCAATACCAGGTTTAACAAAATCTGTATTCCAGATATAACAAAATCCAAGTGTTCGACCCCTCTCATGAATAGCAGCATGTTCATTTCAGATTAACAATTTGTTAGTGCTTGTACCTATTTATCTATTTTGCCCAAACTAATTTCACAAAAATTTATAAAACCTGTGCATAGATTTGGTTTGTTAAATCTAAGGGCTCAAAAAACTACTAAAATTAAGTAACTAACGTAATGAAAAATGTGTTTCTTTTTTAAATAGTTAGCTACTATGCATGAAAATGAAAAGTTATAGTATCCACACAGATGTTCTGTACTAAATACCTTTTTTTTAAATCTGCTATTCCACCTATATATATACCATACATTATACAACAATTGGATGTATTTAATATTTCCCACATACTGGATACAAAAAAAGCACAAGTACAATGCATTTACTATTCAGATAGATGATGTAAAATTGTTACCTTTGTTTATGTAGCAACAACGAGCAAAGCCCCAGTACTCAGGAAAATCTAAATTTATCTACTAAATTGTTATCCTGGGACAGACTGGGAACTAGGATTGTTAGAAAATAATTGTTTGCTTCTTGTGGCAAGGTTTTTGGAAGAAACTCTAGCTGATTGACCAGTGGAGTTCTTAGCATCACCCCAAGTTTAGCCTCTATTTCCAATCCAGTTTCTACCCAGTTTTATTTAAAATTTCTGGGGAGAAATAATGAGTTCTTCTTAGTATTTGCAATGATCTGTGACAAGAAATGAGTTCCACGCTTTGACTGCAGTACAGGTCAGCAGTCAGCTGAGGCTGAGATACCAGATATCTTGTCAAAGTCAATCAAGTTCACCTCATGGGAAAGATATTTCCCTGTGAGTTAGTTAAAAATCCTCCTCGGGTGCGGTCTTTGTGTTAAGATGCTAGTTGGAAAAAAATTGTATCATATATTATGAAATTATATATATATGATATATACATCTCACATATTTTTTGATCCTAATTCCAACTTTTAATCTGTATATTCCTTGGCTTGGTAGCTCTGTTTGCATGTCTGAATTTGATCATTCCCTTTTCTCTCTTTCTGAAATTCAGTCCTGTGTCTTTGCAATCCAAAATTGGATGATTCAGAGCTTTTAATAACTAGAGAACATAAAAAGGTAATTAGTCCAAATCATTACCTAAAAGGCAGGAGGGGTTAATCTTGATTTTAACATGAAACCGGATTCAAGTAGCTAACACTCAAATGGAAAAAATTCTGCCTGCAATCGCTGGCTCTTTAAGGAGATATATGCAGTATATTAATGCTGTCATCCGAAATTTCTCTCACTCTTTCTCCGGCTGTACATCATGTGTTAACTTTCTGCCTATGTAGTCATGGAAGGCTGGGAGCTCTGTGCATGCAGCACATGGATGCCTTTGGGGATGAGCTGACTTGCTTCACTCAAGAGCCTCCCTCAGATGACCTGCGAGTGGTGCTGAGCAATGCTAGCAGAACAGCATTAAGCTTTCCCTAGGTACGTAAGAGGAAAAGGCAGGAATAAGTATTTTTTAAGATTTTTCAGGCATGATTCCTCACAATTTTTAACATTGCTAAATATTTGCAACTGATTTACAAATGGAAAAAAGCTGTGAAGCATCCTTGGATTTCTCTCAGACAATAAGCTCAAATTCATTGCTGACAAGTATTGTTTGGCTGCAGGAACATGCCTTTCCTTTCTGCAGGTGGAATGGGACTAACATGGCTTAAATCACCCTAAGTAGCTGATTCCCACTAGCTTATTAAATCATGCAATTCGCAGTTCTAGAGTATTATTGCTTATTTGACTCCCGGTCACATTTTTGGAAAGGTATTTTTAGGAGACTCCTTGTCAGCACTCTGATGACAGTTTTGATAATACTTCAAACATATTTTGCAGGTTTTTGTTTATAGTCTAATAATACATTTTGTGCATGAGCCAACGGGTCTTCTTGTGTGATATGTACTTGTAAAACATTTGTTTGTGTTTAGGAAATATCTTTGGCTGCACATCAGCTGGTTTCAAGTACACTATATCTGAGTCTGTCCTTAAACATCCCTGAATAGGAGAATTCTAAAACGTGTCAGGAGCAGAGATTGAGCTCCAGACCTGTTCTGATTGATATTAATGCACTGGCTGTGCAGGCACTTATGTAAAAGTGCATGTAGACATACACAAGAGTGCAGTGCAGCCTAAACAGTCTGTGCTACAGAAATGATGGATTTTTTCGGATGTTCTAAGAAGCTTCAAGGAATATATTGGGGGATATAAAGCTCAATTTCTGAAACAGGAGACAGGTTCCTAAGCGCACCCTTTTTTGTTATAAAAGCAGAACTATGAATGAAGTATTTCTTTGATGATAATATATGTTATTAGCAAAAAGTAGTAACAGTTTTTAGAAGTTGACATATCAGTAGAGGGTATATTTTAAAAAAAACTGACATCCCTTTCCTTAAACCTTATATGATTTTAGGTATATTTTAGATTGCCTAGACACTTCAAGTACTGACTATTTTAAACAAGAATCCTTTAGAGAATATCTTGTTAACATATCAGTAGGTGTATTAATAGACAAAACCATGTAAGACATCAGGGTATCATTATTCAGCAATTTTAGCTCGAGTGCTGCGATCTCAGAAATCTCCAGATCAATCTGAACAGTGCTAGACAGGTGTTAGAGAACTGGGGAGCTTTAAAACTGGAGTTAGTAGTGCAGCATCTGTCCATAAAATTGACATAGTAAAATTCAATAACCACTAACAATTTGTCCCATCTTTGAAGTAACTGTGCAGGCAACCCATCCCATTAAGTACTTTGTTTCTCAGGGGCCCTGACCATCTCTCATACAAGTTACGGTTGGGTTATTCAAGTGTAGTAAGTCAAGATAACTTCACTATGGTGAAAACAAGAATTAAATGTGATAATTTTGGTGCTCATGGGAAAATTGGGGGTTTTACTGGCAAGTATCTCTGCTCATTATCTGCGTTCCCATATATTAAGTGAAGCAGCTAAAAATAAAAAGCAATTTACAAAATACATGTTTGCCACTAATAGATTATACATCAAGATGTTTCAAAGGCATGGGAAAAATCTGGAGCCAGATATGCAAATGCAGATTCAAGTTCTGCAATTCCTGAGAGCTTGCTAGCACAAACTGGAAATGAGGCAGAGAGCACTATGCTCTCAGCTTCAGAACGTGAGCCAGAGCGTTAAAGACTTGGGCACACAGAGGCTGCCACTTGGCTGATAGCAAGGACTGCACCAGGATCCAAAACTGAAGCATGAGCCCAGTCAGGGCTCCAGAGCAAACAGAAAGGACCATGACTGGGAATAAACACGGTCCCAACACAAATGGAAAACATATACAGATGCGCAGCCACAAACATACAATTCGGGAGCACATGTGCTGCACTGGCTGCCGAAAACAAGGAAACACCCCTTAACCTCTAAATTCGAACCTTTGGCACTAAGGAATAGTATTTTTTGTGGATAAACCACACAATGCCTGCTATCCAGTGAGTTACAAGTAAGTTAGAGAGAGAGACGAGGCCAGATGAAGATGGGATTGGGATGCAAACTGGTGAGCAGCAGGATGCCCACGTGAGCCACCACGATCTGAAGGGTGCCCAGCAGCAGAATCAAGGCCTCAACTTACAACAGATATGCATGAGAGAAAAATCATTATTGGTGCTTGGAGAATTTTTAAAGCAAGTTTACTGTCGTTAACCAGGTGATAACAAGCTGTGCCAGTGAGTGCTGTTGGAAGCTGTCATTTTTAGCTGTCATCCTTGCTGACAGAATGCCACTTAACACGATGCAAAATATTGCACAGATTTCACCCACTCACATTACACCTGCTAGCAAGAGAAGCCTACATAAGTTTATTTCACTGTTCACACAGTGACCAAATGAAAAATGAGAATTTCGTGCCGTTTATAATATTTGTGGGTTTGGTTTTATTTGTTTTGTATAAAACTCATTCAGTCTCTGTATTATTAACAGAGTTCTAAGTAAAAAGCGTGCACAAACCCCATTCACATCGAGCTAAAATGGCTTCCTCAGATTCTTTGAACATTCTTTTATTACAATTTAGTATCCCCCTAATGCTTTTATAATTTTCAAATGAAATTAAATCTTTTCCAATTTTTAGCTAAATCTACCTCAGCTTGATCCAGTGACAAAATCAAAACATATAAATTGTCATTCCTCTTGTCTTCAGCAAGAAATTTCACTTTGACAATGGGCAACTTTGTTGGTCTATAGATAGAAAGAATCTGAATCTATAACTTGATTATATAAGCATCAGTTAAGACAGATTCCAAAGCCACTTGAATATCTGATTTTGATTATATTTCACTAAGTCAATAAATATTTGCTTCACTGTCTAATAATCCCACTATCATTTGTAATAAAATGAAAAAAAAAAATGACACCAGTATACCTGTAAATACATTCTACATTGGAAACTCCTTACAGAGAAATAAGTAAAAGCAACTCACAGAGTTTTCAATTGTTTATAATTTTCCTATACTTTTCATTTTGTCTGATGATGAAAATATTCAACATCCCATCTTAATGATTTTAGATTTTCTGGTGTCAGTGGAGACTCTGCAAAGGTTTCTAAAGGGCAGCAGATTAATTAGGTCATCAAATCCCAGGGGAAAAAATGTTTAATTCTGAGCCACTCAAATTGTTTCTATATGTTTTGTAACAACTGTATTCTAAACACAGCAACTCTTCAAAGTTTTTTATTAATTTTCTTTGAAAAAAGTTGGAGGAATTACCAGCTCCTGAAATGTGGGTATACTTTTGCCCCAAATGATATTTGAAGTGTAATTTTTTTCTAGATAACCATGGCACACCTTCCTCTTCAGGAAGAATTAAAATAATGGCCGTCACCATGAACACAAACCATAAAGCACATACTAATTGTACATTCACACAGTCTCCTAGAAAATTAGGGAGAGCTGAAGTGCAAATCTCAAGGAGCTGACAAACCTCTACAATGGGAAACCATGCAATAACCTATATGTAGCCATACATAATTGTTACTCATTAGTGTTGAAGGTTTGTATGTTTCTAGCCAGTTTTGTAACTGATAACAGACAGTGGAAGCAGATATTCATAGTTGCCTCTTTTTCGGTCTTTCAATACTAAAAGAATGCCATTTTACCATCTTAATTATTTTTAATAGTCATATTCTCTTAAAAACATCTCCATATGCTATACTTCAGTATCACAGATTTTATCTGAGACTGCACTCTGGTGTTATACATTTTAGAAACCACTTATTTCACCTGATTTGCAACAAATGACCACATAAAATCATGTGATCATTCACTGGGTAATACCACATCCTTAACTGCATCCAGCACTCCACAACAGATGCACTATTAGTAAATAATCCCACTTGGACCGACAAACTTGAACAAACTCACAATGTGAGCTGCTGTCAGCAACAAAACCCAAAGTTCGACTAAGATACTCCCTGAGACAACTCATCCCTTTTTAACAGCTTGCTAACAGTGATTCTCACCAATAATCACTTTTCTTCTTCCACACATATTTTCTAACATTTGAACTGTTAGAACTATGTTTTTTGTAAGGTCCTAATTGCTGCAATTAGTTACTGCTGAGTACCAAGTAGTACAGAATATTCTCACTGATGTTTAGCACCTATGGGAAATTCTGCCACGGACTTCTTGAATGGCCTTGGACAAATCACTCACATCAGACACTGAGATACTCCAAGATTCACAAAACAATGTCCTTAGAGTGGAATGGGGCTAAGAAGGGAAACATCTATCTTTGTATTTAGGTGACTTTATTCCTTTAAAAACCTGTGTTTGAATTTTCCTCAATTCTTCAGTTTCCCAGTCTGTGCCCAGCTGACTGTTGATGTTACAAGACTCTGGAAGTACCATACCTTACACCAAAGGAGCATTTAAAGGCGAGGATTTACACAGTTAGGTTTTTGAATACCTTTTGCTGCTTCCATGGAGATGATGTCAGGGCCACAGCTCCTGTAATTTGTAGTTTCTGAATGGTTAATATGATTTTTCAGTCCCCATGGCAAGCAATGTCAGTTGAGAGCTTGCTTTGTTCTAATGTATGTTAACATTGTGAAAAATTCTGCACAAATACTGCAAAAAGAGAGCTCTTAAGCTTAATCAGTGAAGACATATTTGGTATCTGTAGGCTCACACGAAAAAACACTAGTCCAAAGGATATAAATGTAGTTTTACATTTATCCAAATAGAATAGGCAAAAAAACCCTCAAATAAGCAATGAATAAATTTGTTTCTAAAATGTCCTTTTAGCCTTAGGGGTCCAGTAACAGGCTGTGACTGAAACAAGTACACAGCTGAGCTTGTCTCCTGCAAAACTCACCAAGATTTCTTGTTGATGGTACTGTGAAACACGGCTCAATCCTCACTTGAACAGAGAAGCTTGTTTAAAAGCGAACAAAGCTCGGTGATCTATGAACTTACCCAGTACAACACATCAGTCCATCCTTCCATGGTTATGCACTGGAACACAGTCAGCATTGCAAATGCAAAGTTATCGAAGTTGGTTATGCCTCCGTTCGGCCCAACCCATCCGCCCTTACATTCGGTGCCATTCATGACACACTGACGGCCGTTCCCTGAGAATGCACAAGGTGCTGGATCGTCTTCAACTAGTATATCTGCAAAAGGACCAAAACATCAGAACTCTGAGTTCTCAAGTTTTCACGAGTTAACCCTTCACGTAAAGAAGTATCAACGCTGTTGTGACATAAATCCAGATTTCAAGCTGAGAAAGGCAACACATGGCAGCTTTGGAGCTTTTAGTCTCTCTCAGATCTGGGCCTTACAAACTCAAAATAAGTTAATCAAAACAATGAACACAAGAGTCTGAGTAATTAAGCAGTGGAAAGAAGCATAATGTAATAATACATCATTTCTTAGAAGCTCCTCATGCTGATTTTTCCTTCCCTCATCACTGCTGCTACTTCACTTCATGGCACTTCACACCAACACATGGACCACTAAGGAAAATGGATCTAATTCCTATACAGAGTCATCTTCATTACTTAGCTGACAGAAAAGCACCTTTAGCAACCAGGTAAGATGGTTTCACTCCTTCAAAGTTCTCCCACAACACACACTTCCATTTCATCATTTCACCTGGATGGAAGAACACTGTTTTGCTTCTTCACTCATTTCAGAGCTGCGCTCCTCACCACACTGCCACAATCTGGATTTGCCCTTGTAGACAGCCGCCCTGATTTTCTTCACTACTGGTATTTCAACTACACATATCAGAAATGAAAACCTATTCAGAGCATGGTCTAGTCTCTAACTAGTTTGAATTTTTTTGTGACTTTGGTATTGGGTGTTTTATTTCATTTAATGCACTGTACCTAAAATTATGAACCAGTGTAAACTGGGGTTACAACAGCTTTAGTGCTTTGGTCCCTAGTTCTATTTCAAACTGAAATCCCACAGATTTGAAAGAAAATGTCATCAAACCCTTATTTTAATCAACAGTTTAATGACTTACCTGAATCAATAAGAAAACAAGATTTGTGCATTTTTCCAATAAAAAGTTCCAATCCTATAATAGCATAGATTATGATTACAAACAATACCAAAAGGGCAATATGGAGGAGGGGGACCATGGCTTTTATAATGGAGTTCAGGACAACTTGTAAACCTGAAAAAAAAAAAGATACAAGATATGAACCATATTTCTATGTCTTGCTCTATCAAATTTTATATAAGTACACATTATCAGAACTTAATGATACATACATGCAGAGATAATCAGACTTTTTAAAAACATCTACTATCCAGAACCACAAAATGTTCCTGTAACATAAAAATCCTCGTAAGAATCTAGAACTTTGTCTAATCAGTTCCTCTGTTAATAAAGGTTATAATACAGAAGTCAGTGCTTGAAATGTGTCACAAGAATCTGTGGGCGCTTTGATAAAGAAGGGGCACGTAGACAGTGTGTGCCTGTAAGTCATTTTACATGACCTTTAAGAAGTTCTGTGCTAAAACAAAAACTTTGTGGCAAGTTCTGAGAAAATGTACACTCAGCCAATGGTAAAACTGTCTTTTTGCTCTGGGAGAAAAATGTAGTTAACTGAGAAAACACATTTTTACTTTGAACACACTTATTCTTTCATCATTTATCCCTTTCAAAACTGCTCTATTTTCTTTTTTTCAATTAAATATTTATCCAACTTTTGGCATTACCAAAATGAGTGAATCCCAGAGTAATGAAGCTGCCACAGTACCAAAGAGAATAAAATATGCCTTTTTTTTAGCTTGATAGACTTCCTCTCTGACATTTCATAGGACGGCTTCTGTCCTCACTGAAGCCCTTTTGCCAAAAATCAATCATTTCCATGTAGCAGTCCACAATATAATAAACACAGAATTAGCTTTCTTCCTTTGAATGCCTTGGAAAGAGCTGAACTGTAAGCTGTGAACCTCGTATAGCCCAAATAGCTTCAATAATTAATAAAGCATTAAAAGAACACAGGAAATATCAGAAAATTCAATTGCTTTCCTTAAACAATATTGCTCTACTTTTTAAGCTTCCTAATTTATCTGTCAGCTCTGCTGACATAAACAGAAGGCATTCATGTGCATTGGAGGGGGCAGGAAACACAAAATGTGTAATGTGCTCTGGCATACACTTACCAACATATAAACTATTTTAGGACCCCCTACACTTTCAGATGCAGGGGTTTAGAATGAAAAAAATCTGGATTTTATTTTCTGGTGTATTTTCATTTTAACATGTAATTTACTTTTATATAAAGCTTCTAAAAAGGATGTGTGTTCCCCTGTCTGCTTATTGAACTGTGTAAGGTGACCATACACTGACTGAATTCACAATCCCTTGTTCAACTTGAAATAGGGTATCGTTCATCTTGGAATTCACTTTATATATGTAGCCAGATAACAAAAACTCAGCTTTATCCCATCTCATTTCTGTAGTGCCTGGAAGAAGACAGTTCAATAATCAGAGCAGTTACATTCCTGATTGCAATGGAAATGAAGAGAGCAGAGCTTACTGGGCACTCCTGATACCAGCCGGAGAGGTCGCAATACACGAAAGGCTCTTAGGGCTTTGACATCAAAGCCACCAGGTTTGCCACCTGAGTGGCTGCCACCGTCTGTTTCTTTGGTTAATTGTTCCAATATTACACTAAATAATCTAGAAAATGAGATGAAAGGTAAGGTCATCACTATCCATTTACGACGCAGCCAAAGATATTACTTTGGAAATTAGCTGAACTGCAGATCATTCCGAAAAGCTGTTCAGATGTCAAATTGAGAAGTATATTTACACATTAAATCATGACAGAAAGAGCCACGAAGTGCAAGACTTTATAATCCCTCTAGAGAATGAGGATCACACCATTTCCAATAATTTAGCATACAGCTTATATACACAGTTTGCTATTTTTAAATAAATGAAGCTACTTCGCCACTTTTGTTCAAACATTTTAGCTTTAACATTTGGAGAATTAAACTTCCCTTTAGAAGAAGAAATAGATAATAACTAAAACCATCTGGTTGAATTTTGGTGGAATATATGAACTCCAAGTGGCACAGCAGTACAATATTCTATATACAGTCAGCAGAAACAGAATATTTTTAAAATAATTAGAGTTCACCATTTAATAACGCCACAAAGATCTGTTTCTTACACATAATACCTCTGAGGAAAAATATATTCCCGGATAGCTCATTTATTATATTGTATTTTTTTCCCTGCAGAAATGAATTAGTCATTCATGAGAACAGTTTGCAAGACAAGACTTTTATTTTGCTTTCCCACATTTAGCAGCAATTTAAAGCGATGCATGTTCTTGAAATACAAATTAATCTTAAGTTTATTTCAGTTGGGAGCTCCATCTCAGATGCATGGTTTTCTAGACTGCCACCACACCACACAAACTGCATTATCCTTTGCACAGAGTCTATAGTTCAATAGTTGCAGAGCTACACTTCTCCTGAAAGGATTATCAAGTTAATAGAGTTTTGCAATCATGAGAAATGTTTCACACTTAAAGGATGCCTGAAACGTGCAGGGTTTTAGTTTGGTCGTGAAAAGTTTTCACAACTCTGGTTAAGAACTCTGTCACGCTGGATAGCTGCTTGAAATCGTATATTATTTAATAGGTTGCCTAAAGTAGATTATTGAAGGCTTTACCCTCCCCCAGTAAGAAGCTGACCCATGTCAGTCAATAACCATCCCTAGACTGCTCCATTCCACTCCAGAGAAAAACTCAGCCACAAAGACTCTACAGATGTCACAAGGAACATCAGCAGTCCACACACTGTTACACCAAATCCAGACATTGAATACCAGGTCCTGATTCAGCCCTAGAATTTAATAGAAGCATAACTGCAGGAAAACTAACCACGTCCATGATTTCAAGAGTGACTATTTATGCTCTAAAGACAGACATTATTAAAAAGGTTGCTGAATTGAGTCCTGAATTCAGAGAACCTTTCAGCCTGTCAGTTCACACAACATTCAGAAAATTAAAGGGCATAGGAAGGTGCTATGAAAGTTGTCTCTACTGGGACCTTATTCTTTCACAGACATCAATGGAAATTACCTGAGACCATGCAGGTGAGCAGACTACTCAAAGTAATTCGTACTCTGATGGGTTACAGAGAGAGCTGACAAAGAGTAGAAAGCATCACATTCACAGCTCTGTCTACAGCTCTGTCATTTTATGTTGTCCAGCTGAAACCAGGACATATGTCATTCCTAAAAAGCCATTAAGGTATAAAACTATTGATCTCCTTTATTGAAATTTACATTCATATTCCTCTACAGTTTACCAAAGTTTAAGGGTTTAATTAAGATTTGCTTTTAAAAACGTCTCTATATGTGTTTCTCTTTTGCTTGCAGAGATTTCTTTAGATATAATTAAGATTAATGCATATGGACCGCTACAGTTTCTGCTGAGAAAGCACATGAAGCAAATTTCAATACATTCAATATAGGACATTGTGGCAGCTCTTTCAAAGCTATTAGAATACCTAATGAAATTTCCCATTGAAGCTAGTCAAATAGAATCAGGTCCAGAAGTGATTCCATATCCACCTTGGGTTATATGCGAAAATCAATTTTTCACTGGGCTTTTACAGATTAATTAAATAAATGGGACTCATGCTTGCTTAATCATGTAGGTTGTGCTCTTCCTGAAAGAACTCACATTGCTCACAGTTTTGTCAGTGTGTGACATGTTAGGAAAGGTCCACCTTGTCTTTTGGGTAGGCTGATGACAACCTGCACAATAGTTTATATTCCAAACTTTTGGATTTTAATTACAACTTCATCTTATTGTGATATTTTAGGCATTTGGTAAGATATAGTCCTTTTTTATTCATATTTTTGACAAATTTGGTGTGAGCATTTGACCTAACTACTTTTAGCCTCCAATAATGAGTGTTTTAGGAATTAGTGGAAAATTTTTTAGTTATCATGTATTTAGGACACAACCAAACATAGAGGTCATGTTAATTAGACTGCTCCAGGGTTACTGTAACTCCGTGGTCACTTGACAAAAGGGAAGAGGTCTATTCAAGGGACTGCTTGGCAAGGGAACAGAGCTCGTGTGTGACAGCCTCCAACCTGCCCACCAAGCTTCCCCTTCAGGCACAGAGGCCAATCTGTTGAGAATGACCTGACCTGATGAAGGATCTATTTATACACAGATTTTAGTCCTGGACCAAAACTGCCTGCATGCCAAGGGACTGGCCCAAATACAACCTCCCCAGTAACATTTAGTATCTCATAATCAAATAGTTACAAATCAGGCATTCTTATGTTCATAGTACTTCCCTAAATTTAACAATGCTTTACCACAAATTCCTTTACTTAGCATCTCTTTCTTTCCCTTAATGCAGTGACAACTTAAAAGCAGCAGACACTCTAATTTCTGGGCCTTTTCAATTACAGGCAACCCCTGAGATGGTTTGAATTTTAAAATGAAATTAGAATTGCACAATGCAAGCCAAGGTCGTGTTTGCTACAACATACAAAGTTATACATGGATAACATTCTCCATGCTCTAGATAATATATACTTTTAGCAAACAAAATTTACAGTACTGGTTAAACAGTTTTTTAACACAATCTCCAACACAACCAGTGACATGGAGATGCTGACACAAAAATTATTTATCTTAAGTAGGCGCATAATGTAAGCGTGAGATGTTCTGCTCTCCACTCCTCTGAACCTGCATAAGGCCAAGCAGTCCCTTCTTTGGGGCAAAGAACAGACTCTCCAAGGTTTCCTGGTACAGCAAGGCACACAGCACAAAGAAAAAAAGGCATTTTTAGCATACATTCTACCCCAGGCAAATCAAAATCATATCTGTATCTGGGGCCTGATGTGCAGCGCCCAATTTTATTCAGATTTGGGGAATATCAAGGAATCACTCAGTTAATTCTGTCAGCCCAACCACTCTTCTCCACTTTGAAACATGTGGGTCCTCCCAGAGGTCTTTGTGAAACAGATGAACTCCACATAACTGCAGTGAAAGGTTAAACAAATAAATGAAATAACAATGCATGGGCCTTAAGAGATCAACATATGGAAAGACACCAGGAGTTTACCTTGAAAAAATCAGATGGAAAAGTTTCTGAAAGACAACTCTGGAAATCTCCAGCAGGACTCAGAATTCCCTGGGAACCTCTATAAATGCAATGCAGTCTATAGCCACAGATAGCACTGAAAACCTCTTGGACTTTTTAAAATTTTTTCACTCCGTTCATTCTTTTACTCCAAAGAAACAGAAATCCAGCACAGGCTGTTATTCACAGCCAAACAGACCTATACCGACCTCTCTGTAAAGAAAATTTTAAATATTTGTATAATGGAAGATAAGTTACTTACCCTACTATTACTATTACAAAATCCAATAAATTCCATCCGTTTCTAACATATGCATTGGGGTGTAATAATAATCCATATGCTATAATCTTCAAAAATGTTTCAACTGTAAAAATTATCAGGAAGGCATATTCTACTTTTTCCTGCAGAAGAAAAAAAACGTACAATGAAAGACAATGAATGTAACAGCTCTTTTTACTATTAACAATTTGCAACAAGTGGGTACTGATCAGGACTAAGAAAATACCTTCATGGCAGTTTATTTCACAGGTTTTAATTGCATAACACTTAATGATAACTGTACTGACAAGGTTATAATTACATAATTGCATGAGATTTTCTTGTTTTCACATTCTGTGAGAGGAAAAAAAAGCTGTTTCTGCAAACATGGAAGCATACTGTACCTTTGCTTAAGCAAACAGTCCTATCCAGGTCAATAGGACTCTCTGCATTCATTATAACCAGAAAAGGCTGTAGAACAGAGCCCTGGAAATATCCTTGGAAGGTAAGCAGTGGTATTCTTCCTTTCACTATTCATGAAGTTTTTATAGTTTAATATTTAATTTTACACTGTCTTGCAGCTTTTAAATCTTGATATGGAAGTTTACATTGACTTATTCTCCCTTCCACATCACCAGAATTTCTTTTGAAAGCCCTATTACATTTGAAGAAATTTTAAGGTACTGTACCACCACCTTGTATCACTGAAGCTCCAACATCACATTTGTTTCAATAGTTCTTTTAAATGTTACTAGTTTCTGCATTTTACCAAAATTCTTACTTCAGAGCTATACACTGAATCTCTTTTCCTAGCTAACTAGATACTTTAGAAAGAAAAAAAACCCAAAAATATTATTAGCATACTCGATTTGGTAAATTGTAGAAGCCACCACTATCAAAACAGAGCAGTTAACATCTCTGTTCTTTTTACCTTCAGACAGGATCATCTCATCATTTTCTGTAACATTGTGTTTAGTTATGTGTTGCTACTCAAATATTACAGCCAAGAATAAAAGGCACAAAGAATATGATTCATTTTTTAAACTTGTTCAGGAACACACGATGTTGCTCATTTATCACATACAAGGTTAATTACATGACTGTAACTGCTCAGTCAGGATTACAATCTTCTACTATCATTACTCAAATAGAACACCAACGTTACACACAAAAATACATTATCCTTATTTGTTGCACACAGAAATTCACATTCCTTATTTGTCACACAGCTTGGCACTTTCATATACAACCAAAGAAAAAACCAAACCTTAATCATTTGCAACTTAAACAAAGATCTTGATATTCTTATGTGCAAATCTTTAATTTGGGCAGCTAGATTTCTTTTCCAGCCAAAAAGGCCATTTAGGATGGTTATGTACAGGATGTGATATATCCATTCATAAATCTGACACTGGTGAGTTCATAGAGGCACAGGCTTATCAATAAACTCCTCTCCAGGTCTTCACCTTCCACAAGCAGCACGTTGGGATCACTGTGGCAGGTAAAGCTCTCTTATTCCAATGCAAGGATTCCTGGGCCTTATCTCCTGCTCAGCTCAGTCCTATAGCCCTGCCTTTCCCCCTCCTTTGGCTACACTTCATAAACACTGCAGAGCTCCATCCAAGGCTCCTCAGCTACTCTGCATTTTGTGTGAGATCTTCCAGCCCAGTGAAACCAATGGACGTCCTCCTGCTCCTCAAACTTCCTAATACTTCTTTCAAAATTGCCCCTTCCACTCACCCATCAATTTATCACCAATCAACAAGGACACTTGCTGGATAACAAGAGTGAAGTGGCCTCACAGAAGAAATGTGAACGGCTTGTGCACCAAAACCCATCAGATCTCCTCGGCTAGAGAGCACCACAGAGATCACAATAATATGAATTATCAGCATTCCTGAGAAGCACACTCAGGAATGCTTAAATACGAGAAATCTTACCACATACACATTCCACAATAACAGCTATTTCTGTCTCCCTGCACACTAAATTTGCAGCTTGGTTATAGGAAGATAAATGGTGTAGGAAGACAAAAATATTATGGTTGTCATTTGCCATGGGCAAAATACGCATCAAAATTGTAGTATTAAAAGTGAGACAAAATATATATGTTTCATAATGCCAAATTCCAATAGCTTCTTTACTTAAAGGAACACAGGATCCAGGACTGGATGGGACCTTCTGAGCCAAAATGACCTCATGGGTCCCTGTGTCCAGTGTCCCGTTTTATAGGCAACCACATAATTTAACTCCATCCATTAATGTACCAGTTCCATCCTAAAAAGCATCTTTGCTCTTCACTGCTCTCCTTCAAAAAATATTCCAATGTTCTTCTGCTCTCTGGGCTGAACACCAGCCCCAGTGCCAAAGTTACACAATTTTGTTAATGGTCACACTGCCCTGCAGTTCATTTTAATGTGACAGTTCAAATCTGAACAACTCTGCCCTATCATCTACCATCCATCTCTGAAAAATAATATTGGTCCCATTCCTGCATATTTCATTTCTTTTATGGAAACAAGAGCGTTTCTTATTTCCTAAACAGTATTGCAAATGTTCCATTAGAGCAATATGAAATGTAGTACAATCTCATTTTTAAACCCACTGGTGGGCTTAATGTCAGTGGGTGTCACTTCACAGATGGACCACAAGAAACCTTGACAGCTGCACCAACAGAAGCCACACGAATCTCAGCAAGCAAAAATGGGAAGTGATGCACCCTGGGTTAAATAATCCCACACCAATATGGGCTGAGAAAGGACCTGGAAGTCGCAGTGGGCACTAAGTTAAATATGTGCTCATTGTAAATCAGACGAATTCTGTATCTTCACTGTTTCATTTTTCCTCCCTTCCTGCTTTCCTCCCTTTCATACTCTCACACACTCTATTTATTTATTTATTTTTAAAGCACAACTTGTGTCTTCCACAGAGGCCAGATGAATGACTTGGCCCCACAGTTAACAACATTCAAAGTACAGGCTGTGCCTTCTTTACAGAATGTTTTGCTCTTTAATAAGTAGGCAGCCAACAGATGTTCTCACACAAACTGCAGAGTTAACAACCTGCTCATTCTCAGGAAGGTTCTGGCGGCCTCTTCTCACACTTGGATAATTTCTTGCTGGTCACTATGGACATCAATTTTTGCCTCTGCAACCCTGATACATCTGTAGGCCACACGTCACCTTGTATGCCCAGAGCTTAAGCAACTACTACTCTCAAGAGTAAACATTTAATTTTCTTTATTAATGACAGAGTTGTAGAGGCAGGGTTGGTTTGTCAAAATAAAACTAAAGAAATAAGAGAGAAATTCAAAATACAGACTGAAGATTGCAGTTCTAGCAGGATACGATGCACACATTTATTTGCTCTCTTTTCTCCACAGTGGAGAAATCCTCTTTTGTTCAAATTAGTCGATATTTTTAAATGAACACTTAATTTCATTCAAAATCGAAGTAGGAACACAAAAAAAGAAGACAACCAAACAAAATAATACAGAAATACCTAAAAGTATGTATTGAGTGCTTGCAAAAGAAAATCTCTATTAAAAGAAAGCAAGAAGGCAGTGTTGGTTCTAAGAAACTGCAGATATTAAAGCAGAATTTGCACATAATTTCTAATGTATATTATTGCATTTAGTTCTACACTGCTTCATAAAATTAGCAGGAAAAAAGTGACAGCTGTAAACCTAAAGAAGATACGAAGCACAACAATATGTCTGTGTTCTGAAGGATCTAATCCTGAGGCTGTATAGATTAATAGTTGTTTGTTCACTGATTTGATAAAGCTAGGTCATCTCTCCTTACAGGCAGCTGATTCCAGCAAGGCTGTCTGACACTTTTTTTAATGCTGCTCGAAATCTTCAAGTCTCAGCAATCTTTTTCTGAATATATGATGCAACAGGACTGATAAGATAAACTGCCTTTCTCATGGAATCTATGAAGTTCCCCTTTGATATTGACCATGGAGCACAAAACAAAAGCTTACCCTATGAGTTTAGAATCATCAGAACTTCGTTTTCTCAAAAAAAAAAAAAAAAAAAAAAAAGAAAAAAAGAAAAAAGAAAAAAAAGCAAGCATTTGCTTTCTTATTTTAAGTAAATCAGCTTAGCAGAAACCCTGTTGCTCAGGAAATCTTTTTTTCCCCCACCCTAGCCAGATGGTGTACATTAGTCATCATTTATTATCTTCATATTTTCAAAATCTCTGGAAGAAATATGCAAAGCTACTGTTAGATGTCATAAGGTGACACACCAAAATTCTGCATTTACTTTAAGATGTTTCACAAGATAGCTGTTTCAAAATAGTAAGTCATTAATTTGCAAAACCTTAATCTATTATGCTAGGTAATTAAGTCTTACTATATTAAAATTTCTATTCCCTTGGCATCAGAGATGGGAATTATTTCTTAACTGAGGAAATGCATTTTTGCATCCAGACTAACAAACATGCATCAGAATAAAAACTGCTTAGCAGATAAAGAGATTCAATTTAAGCAAATTAACCAGACTGATCAACTTTCTGAAGTTTAGACATAACACAAGATACTTCGACATTATTGATTTAGGGACCAAAAAAAAAAAAAAATCACATGCTGTTTAATAAGTTGTGTGACTGATGTTTTGACAACATATGTAAAGCCATTCATCTTTTTGACAATCAGCCATTTTTTCATGTTCTGGCACTGGGAAAACACTGCATCTAATGACAGAAAAGTAACTTGAGTTTTGAATTTTGAAGTATAATGATTTAATTTTTCACTTTGTATACTTGCATTGCCCTGAAAATCATCTGTGACCTGCAGCACAGTAACAATTAAAACACAGGAATGTAAACCTATTTATTCCCACATGTGAAAAAATGTTACAGCAGTTTCCCAATGCAAAAAATGAAACACAAATGGAATCCATACACCTGGCAAAAAGAAATCTATATACTTGCCTTTATTTCATCAAATTTAAAAGCAGAAACAAAGTAATGTACGCCCAAGATTAGACATCTAATTTGCTCTCTATTTATTAGAAGAATTGGAATTATTTATCACTCAACAATTTGGGGATAACTACTGGATTAACTGTGTCTTTAGATACATCACAACAAACATGGAGGGCGAGTTTGAAAAGCGTATTTTAAGGATCATGTTCTGATCAATCCAATTAAATCATGTTTCACCATCCTCATCAGTCCTGACCCTCTGGAGGGAATACAACCACTGCTCTCTACTCTGTCATGTGTCTGCATTACCGTCCTTGTAAGTGCAGCTTTGCTTTTAGACGGTGCTCTGCAGCAACTTTAGAAAATATAATTATCTACACAAAATTATACTCCTTTAGTACAGACCTGGGCAACAGACATTGTTTCCATACTTCAAGTGCACATTTCATGTACACGAGACCTTTCATGTTTGAATACATTGAATACATGGAAAATCCAGGGCAAGACTGGGCAGGAATTTGGCATTAGGCGCAGAAGTATCTCCAGTCTTTTGGTGGGCTTCATAGGACACCATCACATTACTGCAGTTCCAGATGCTCTGGCATTTCGGGTTGCTGCATCTGATGGCAAGGATTATGCTTGAAAGTCAACCCCAAGTGCAAGCTCCATACTTAGGAGTAGAAATAAGTAGGTGTTACACAGCACGAACATTCTTACACCAGCTCTCTAGGAAACGAACAGGATGTCACATTCCTAGTACCACTGCCGAGCAACAAATCTCACTCACAACATTTTTACTGTTCTCAAAGAGGACACAAAACCCTTTCATCTCTTTTGAACTGAGGATTCACAATCCCATGGTCTGGTCAGAATTAACAACACTTTCACCCTCCAGATCTCAAGCAGGTATTTGTGTTTGCAGGAACGGAACATGCAACAAGAACATCTCAAATACTGAGCACAGCAAAGGAACAAAATGGATGTGCAAGCTATACGCTGAGGTGTAATTAAAATTAACTGCAATTAAGTTTCTTAAAGTCCCTTTTTATCAAAGTAGTCTGAAGGAGCATTTGAATAACTTACATCACTGAAATAGTATCTCAGGCTTCAAAGACAGTTCTAGTTTTACTTTCATCTGACGGGTTCTGGCAGCCAGAGGTAGATGAATAAGCAGAGCATATTTAACACTGATTACTTTTTTCATTATTTCCTGCAATCACTTCTTCTAAATGCACTGTAGACTTGCATTTCATCTTTGAGTGTGATTACTTCTCGTATTCTTAATCATGTATTTTGCACTTTACATTGTAACACAATAATGGAGATGTAAACACCTCTGTTCTGTAAACAAGCATTTGTACAGAAAGAAAAATGTTACATCCAAATTACAATTTTTCATACAGATTACAGACATCTGTGTGGAGCCATGCTGGTTTTATTCGTGTATAAGTTCTATTTAGCACATCTTAAGTACTACATTTTCTGTTCATAACATTAAATAGAAGAAAACTTCTTTGTCTAGTTTTTTCCTCTGTTATATTTAGGCAGAGCTCTGCTCTGGGACAGGTAATGCAGAGCTTTGCTGAGCAGCAGCTGTGGAAAACAACAGACATCCACTCTGTGTGCACATTATTAAATCTGCTATTGGTGCTGCCTTGCACACCCTTACAGAGGCACAGAACCCTCCTGCTTCATATTGTCCTGAAGAAATGAGGCAAATGCTGTGATTTTGGAAATTTGATCAGAAATAGCATAACTGAGCTCCTGGAAATTGACCATCTATTGAAAAATTCTGAAGAAAGGGCCAACGAACCAATCACTTGTCAATGACGGCACTCTTGCAAGGTGTGGAAGGCAGGCTGCAGCAATGCAAGCAGGCAGGGACACGTGAGCTTCAGTCCTAAACCCACTTGAAGGTCGAGCACAGTATTCCCAAGAATTGCACAAGTGAAAGCAGGCCAACTAAGCAACAAAGAATATAACTGGAACAAAATCCAATTTACTTGGGTGTCTTTCTGCCCCCATCTAACTGATGATATTCAGGAAAAGAGGGCCAGCACAATCAGCAGAAGAGAATATTTGTGTTTACTGGCACATGGTCTCATCATTTTCCTTACATAGCTGAATAGAATCAGCGTCAAGTTATGAATTAAACCTGCATCTAGTCATAAAACAGCATTAATGTTAAATATATTTTGATACTTGCTATCAATTTTATTTATTTATAAGACACCAGGTTTTGGCCAGAAATCAGGGTATGAGAATCTTAGTAGGTCTTAGATAGCTTAGTGAACATATTCAAACTCTGAGAATTCAAAAATCAAGAGAATTTTATAATCCATATGAATTCACTCTGACTATGCAGAAACCCATGAGCAGAAAACAGACAGGAGCACTGACAGCATTAAATCCTCTACTGCTTTACTTTTTTTTTACATATATTTTGCAGCTAGGAAAACTTTTAGATGTAACAAGACTGGCAACAAGTCCATTTTTTGTGTGGGAAGTGTTTTGTAGATAAAGACTTCCCAGAACAATCAAAGAGAAACAAACAAACAAACAAAAAAAAAAAAAAAAACCAAACAAAACACCAAGAGCAAGGAAGGTTAAAAAAAAACCAGAAATCCAAAGGCCAAAATAAATTCTTTTTCCTTAAAGAGAAAAACTACAGACCAAAATCTCACCAATCAAATCAAACTGTAATTTTTTCACTATGAAACAGATGGGAAAAAAACCCACTTTAAAAATACTCCTGTGTCAGCTCTTCCTGTATTTTTTTGATAATCATACCTTAAAAACATATATTGAGACCACTTACATGTTTCTTAAAATGCTGTCATAAAAACTTACAGCAGTCACAAAAACTTAACTACTCTGGTGATGCTGCAATAGCCTGGATTTAAACCTACCAATTAGTGATGTCCATTTTTTCCCTGGTTTTCCAACCTGTGTACTTCCTTCTTTGACCAACACAATCCTGAAATGCACAGCAGTGGCTCTCACACCTGTTATGACCTCTCTGTGCTCAGCTTTTCTGCAGGGGAGCTTGCAAAAGCAAAAGTCTGTCCCAACAGACTGACAACGCTCCAAGTGGCTCTGAAGGAATACAGCATCCCAAATGAAAAGAAAGGGAGAAGACCAAAAAGGTAAGGTTTGTGCAGGTTAGCTATTCATTCACAGCTCTATAACGATCCAGTGCTGTGTGCTAAGAACATCAAGGACTTTCTGTAAAAAAACCCATCAAAACAATATGGAGAACAGATTGGGTCTGTAGTTCTGTTCTGCACTGATAGTGTCAGCCAGGAAACAGAACAATGAGTAGGTGTTTTTTCCCTTGATTTATTCATCTGATTGCAAATCTAATTTCCACTTTCATTACGAAAGAACTGGACAAAACTGATAGAATAGTTTCATCACGATGCTTTACTCATTAATCTGTCAGATATATGACTACATTAGCTCTTTGCTTTTGTCAATTTAAGAACTACAGAATGATTTGTTAAAAACACACCCAATGGGACAGTTTGTTTTTATAAATACCTTTAGTAGGGTAGGAACTTGCATTATGCAAGGCTTAATAATTCAATTTTTTGTTTGACGGGGTTTGGTTTGTATTGGTTTTGTCTGAGTGGGTTTGGGGGTTTCTTGGTTGGTTTTTATCACAGTGGAAAAGGTTTAAGAAATGCCTGCAAATAAGGCTTCCAAAAACTCAAAAACACTGTACCTACCCCATGTCCTGGTCTGACCTTGAGGTGAATACAAAGGGAGGACATGGTTAGGCCTATTACTTCACTGGAATTTGTCAAATCATCCTTCTCAAGCTTCCAATGGAAGAGCCCCAGACCAGTGGTCAATCTGGGAGCTGTGACCTACACCTGTGGTCTACTATGGCCCCGTGCAAACCAGCAGCACCAAGAATATTTTCTTCAACCCTCTGCTTTTGGAGAGCAGTCAACTTCCATGTCCAGGATTGGGTATCTGTATCAGGACTATACAGAATGAAAATATTTAAAATATTTAAATTATTAAAATGTTATTAATATTAAATTAAATTTTAAAATATTTAAAATATTAAAAAAAATTCCAGGGCTTTAAAAACTACTAGAGGATGTGAATCCTTTGCATTGGTATAACAATGTTAAGAAATTTCCTAAGAGAAATCTGTATTTAGTTCTTTCTTTTTAATACATCCTAACATCAGCTCAGCACTGGAATTTCATACAGGATACTGAATGCAATACATGATGTGGATATGATGATTCCATACTGAGAGAAAGCTATGACTGGTAATTAGATCCAGCGTGAAACATCTAATGCCTTTCTGAGAACTACATGCTGCACACTCTATTACCACTTCACGATTCTTTTGCTTTAGAAAGAATTTCTTAACTCCCTCGATACCCTTTCATTTACTCTATGTGTTTGTCAACAGGTAAAACAAAGTATTGCACCAAAAACCACTCAAACAAATCTAGAAAGACTGCATTATTTATGAGCACACAACCTGCCAGAGCACTAGAAGTCATAAACTACAGAAATGTCAACAGCAACTTTGCTGACGAAATACATTTTCGACTAAAGAAGGCAGGACAGAATATTCCAGGTAGACACTGCTCAGAACAACAACGTAAGGAACCGAAAAAATGCATTTATCCAAACTGACAGGAGAAAGGTCTGCTGCAGCCATGAAAATGTTAAAGCACAACTTTATCCTTGATTGTCTCAGTCTGCTGAACAAGTTTTCCTTTGCAGTTTTCTTCTCCTGTGGTAGTTTTTAAGCCAAATGCTTGAGGTATCTATTTAATAAAAATTATATTTAACAATCAAAAATCAAATAATGCACTAATAAAAGGCTTTGTTTTGAAAGAATATCTTATAGTAAATTCCAGATATGTGAAATATAATTTGGCTGTTCCTGAAGCAGTAAAATGCAGGAAGATTCCCATTCTGTGTATCCACTAAGTATTTGGATAATTATGAAAGGGAAGACCTCTATAGTTCTTTCGACTTGAACACGAGGCAAAACGAACATAGAAACATTTTCATCATACATCGGAGGGTAGATTGCTCTGGCTGTTCTGTAACAAACGAAATGCAGATCTGTAGAGAAAATACAAGAGAAACGTGCTCTTTTGCCATGACAGTGTTCAATGGAAGCCCTTTGCTCCACTGCAAACACAGAGCTCATGGACAAGAAATATTAAAAGGTCGAATGGCTCTCTGTAAATACAGAGGAGCTGCAAGAAAAATTCCAAAAATAGCAAAAGTAAACCAACAATTTGTACCCAGTCCACCAACAAGACCCATGATATACCTGCTCTAATTTCAGCAGTGCTCAGGTACAGCACTGATCCACTCTCATGAAAATTCATTAAAAATTCAAACACATTTAGCTGGTTTCTAGTAATAGCACCATCATGAAGCTTTCCTGTTTTCCTCATTCTAACCATGGTAGAAAAGTGTTCAAAGTAACCCTAAATGTACCAATATTGAAATAAAGTAAACTATGGAATACTACTGATATCCACTGCTGAGGTATAAGGAAAACTTGCCACAGTAGAAACAACAGAAATACCTGGATAAAGCTGAAAATATTTTTGTTCATTTCCTCTGATCTGCAGATCAAACTTCAGTGATAAAAATCTTCAACTCCTGCTAGAAAGGAAAATATCAGTCTGCCTGCCCTAAAGCCAAATTTCTTGCTTCTTTATGGATGAATCAGTTTTCCCTCTATCTTGTGGAACATTGCTAACATTATTTAGGGCCCCTCCAATGACTGCTACAATTATAATTCCAGATTCTGCAAATGCTTCTAAGTGCATCTTCGTAGTCTCTAAGTTACAATGCAAAATCATTTTCTTCCTTTCATTCCCATACCATTTGGCATCCCAGGAGATGTATTTAGGTTTTGAATGTCTTATTTAATTTTCCGCTTCTCCACACAGAACACTTGATCAAGAAGATTATTTTGTTATTATTCCCATCTGAACTGCATCTAAGCCTCTTTTAATTTATTCCCCTATCTGGAATATCAGTTTTGATTTCCAGAGAACTCACTGTCCACAACAATATATTCCTAAGTGCTCTGTCACTGTTTCAAGTTCACTTCTGTTATCACTATAAGACAGCTTCAGTACACCAACACCTGCTTTTTCTCTACCCATAAAACTGCTTTCCAGCTGATATAGAATGCCATAGCCCCTGCAATTTTTATCCCATCTATTCAGTGGAATAGTCTCTAAAGCACATTTACAGTGTTCTTCAAAGTAATTACACGAAACAAGAGCCATTACCTCCCTTTTGGAAAAATCAGGCTTTTTCCCCTAAAGAACCAAAGTCTCTGCTATCCTCAAGTAGGCAAGAAAAAATACTATTTTGATCAGATAAAAATCCATGAGAGAGACCATGAACCAAAAACAAAAATAATTTTTTTCCTCTTTCCATATGCACAGAATTCAAAAACCATGCATTTACTGAAGGTCACAGAATCATCAAGGTTGGAAAAGACCTTCAAGATTATCTGGTTCAAATATCAACCCACCACCACCACCAGAACCACCCCTGAACCGTATCCCCAAGTGCCACATCCAGACACCTCTTGAACTCTCCCAGAGATGGTGACTCCACCACCTCCCTGAGCAGCCTGTTCCAAAGCCTAACCACTCTTTCAGTGAAGTTTTTTTTTTCTTAATGTCTAATCTGACCCTTCCCTGGCACAATCATATGACCATTTCCTCTTGTCCTTTCTCTTGAGATATGGTAGAGGACAACAATCTCTTGTAAGGGAGTTGTAGAGAGTGATAAGGACTCTCAAGCCTCCTTTTCTCCAGACTAAGCCTCAGCTGCTCCTTGTAGGACTTTCTAGACCCTTCCCCAGCTTCACTGCCCTTCTCTGGACACACTCCAACACCTCAATCTCCTTTTGAAATGAGAGGCCCAAAACTGAATACAGGATTTGAGGTAATTTGATTGCCTAAGTAAAGATATTTCACAGCCAGAAGGGCTGAATTGAAAATTCTATTAGTCTCCCACTGTTTCAATGATTTGAAGACAGCTCTAAAACGTATTTGATTCTACTTCAGTGTGAGTGTAACTAAAATACAAATCTTTGTACCTTAATGGCCTGGGAGTTGCTGACAGATGGAAGTCAGTTTATACTGCATATTGGTTTTTCAAATGCACACTGAAACATTAACAAATATTTTCACAATCCACTACTACATATTGAACGGCCAGTGAAAATATTGGAAAAATGGAGGTCTGAAAATTAGTCCTTAACATGGGAGGAAGACTAACAGAAATTTACACTCCACAGCCCTAATTCCAAATCACTTCAGAGTCAGCAACCACCATTTTTTGTTTCCTTTTGCGAACGGACAATTTGACAGTTTTCTACTCTGATTCCAACACCAGTCCCTCGAATTTGAAAAGAGGGCCTTCGCCCCTGCAGAAAAAAATGCCCAATACTCTGCAAATCAAGTCCTCAAAGTGCAACAAAATGCTTTAATTAAAGCTATTTCCTTTGCTTAGTGCTATTTCTAATTTATGATTTGCCAAAGGCACTGTTTTACTCGTGTTTCGATGGAATACTTAGCATAGCGTGAAATAGATGGCATCTCCTTTGTAGCAAAAGTGAAAGGTTGACTTCTGCCCTGGGCATCTTTTATTTTTTGTGAAAGCTTAGAGGTAGAAACTGAAGCATGATAATTGAACCTTGAAGGAAAAAGTAGTGACATTATAAGAACTGCTTCTGTCAAGTGATAAATATCCTGTGCTACGATATATTTAATTTGTACGAATAAATTCATAGTGTTAATAAAGATTAAAAGGTACTTATGCCATACAAAATGGGACATGCTGGACATGCTGACAGCTAGTAGACTGCACTCATCATTCCAAGTAAAGGTGCAGGTTACTATTGGATGAAAGTAAAAAGGATAATTCATCTAATCTTTTTTAAAAAAATAATTATACGTTTACATTTATTATACACAGCATATTAAAAAGGTGGTTTTCATATTCTCCAGTGCCCAAAGCATAAACCTGAAAGTGCCAGCGGAAATAACAAATGATGTAACAGAAGTGTGTAAAACCTGAGGCAATAATACATCGCAGTCAGAACCCAATGGCTCCGCTCAAGTGACACACTCATTTGCACTCAGAAGTTTTGCCTTTTTTTTCCTTTGGTTAAAGCTACCACAGCAGCATTCTCCTACTAAGGTGTGTCAGAACTAATGTAGCTGAATGTAGTTCACTGTAATTGAAAGTAATTCATGCTGTCACATTTACTGTAACGAGAGGTCACATCTCCAGGGCCATAAATGTTGTTCACATTAATCGTAACTGACACCTTCCTCCTCCTTCAGGGAAATTCAGACATATTACATGGCTTAGTTCACATCCTTTTTAAGCATCTGAACTTTTTTATGTTTGGCTGGTTTTGTGGTTTGTTTTGGGTTTATTGGTTTTTTGAGCTAAAAACAGGCAAAAATACCGGCAATAAATTCTGCCTTGTGCATGGTGATGAAGTCATCTCATGGAAAAGTATTTAACAATAATTATAATTAACCTGATCTCCAAAAATCCTACAGATTACTAAAAATTATCTGGCTATTCTGGAAACAAAAACAGTTCTTAAATTATAAATTCTTAAAATATAAAGGCCATACTCTAAAAGAGCAAGTAAAATACAACACACTCCGTAATGACCCCCTAGACTACATGCATTAATTTCCTATTAATACTTACATATATGATGATTTAGGAATCATAAAGCCCCACAGTAAACCATGTACTTCTTTTGGAATGTTTAAAGTCCACACTGACATGCCAGTGAATGAACCTCTATTCTCAACATGACCATACATTTCAAACCTGATAATTCAACTATGACACCATTTCCTTTTTAAATATTAACCAGTTATTTGGGGGTTTATAGCACGTAAGTCTAAATCTTTTGATCTCTCTTTAACAAAGCTACACACCTGAAGAAGGCTCTCCAAAGTCCTGAATGCATGTGCACTCCCATAATTAACACAGTGTACAGAAAGTGGAAAGCTTTTAATCTGCGTGCTTAGTTTATCCTGAATTATAGTTAAAAGATGAAAGGTGCTGAAAAAGGAGAAGTGCAATGTAAAAACACACTTGCAAGGGTACAATGTGCTTGTTGGACAAAGAATAATTTAGCTTTGTTTTGGTGGGGTTGACCAAGAATCTGGGTTTTCTCCTTGAAAAGTTAAGTGGCATCTTAATTTAGAATTAAAAGCTTAGTGGTTGTTTTTTTCTAACAGATCCTTATGGGAACACAAAATATAAATTTTCATTTACTCATAACAACTGATAATATTAATGATAAAAAGTTTCACTGAGGACTCTCAGAATTATGTATTAAAGAACTGAAAAACTCAAAAATAGGAACACAGATTCATTTCTATAATAGGTTGGAATAATGCTATTTTTTGAAAGGCAGATTAGCCTTAAAGTTACAATTATTTGAAATGGATCATAACTCCACAAGAAAATCAGTTGTTTGATTTCCTCTGGCATAACTCAGTAATAATGCTACTGAAATCAAATAAATTAGATGAGTATATGAATTTTTGAAGAATCAATGTTGAAAGACTCCAGACTCACTATCACAGAACACAACTCTTCAGGCATAAATAAAATTGATTCTTTTAGAGACCAATTTTTCTGTTGTCTGACAATGTCATTTAATTTTGGTGAGGCATCCAGCAATTGCACAATTTCCTACAGTAGCATTTGGTGTAGAGATACACAAAACATTGCTGTGAGTTCTGCAGTAAAAGTCTGCTGAAAGACCTACTCCTACTCTTCACCAGTAGAGAAACAACAACACTACAAATGCATGACCTCACTGCAATAAAAAAGTCTTATGCTTATTTGTCTTATTTATGATTAACCTTAACTGTTACATTTTTAGCAACATCACTCAACATTTCTCAGAAATAAATCTAGGTTTTGCTTCCGAACAGGTAAGCACTTCATGTTTCATTATTGCATAATATTTGTCCGGCACCAGAATCTACAACAGCCTGGAGGGTGCTTGTTGTACCAAACATATTATCAACAAGGATAAAAAAATTATTTACATTTGAAGTGGTTCTCCATCTCAGTCTTAACTGCATTATCATTCCATCAGTTTCTTACTCTGTATAAAGACATTTTAGCACTTCTACCCAAGTACCCCATTTATTCCTAATTTCAAAGGTTATCATTAATCTACATATTTCCAATATGTTATGACTTAGGAAAACAGCTCGAAAGTCATAGTGAAACTATATTCCAATAAATCACCATTGCCATTAATACCTCAGCACCACAAAAAGTATACATAATTAAATAACTATGGGCTTTTCTAAACAGAGAAGGGACTTTTGCTTTGGAAATACCCTCTTTCCTGTTCTATATAGAATAAGTCAGAAAGTAAAAATACATTTAGATATAAAACATGCACTCCTCTTGAGTCCTATGAACTACAGCTACCCAAAGCAGGTCTATTACTTGCTTAGGATTCTTTATGTACTTCAATATACCATCAATCACTAATTTCAAAGCTTTTGTTGAAAAGAAGCTGCAGCACTAATTAACTGATCTGCCAAAACTCTGAGTATTTAAAGGTTTTGCAGATATTCTAAAGATTATTTTTGTACAATAATTTCACAAAGAGTATACAGTCTAATACTTTATTAGGACTGGGGGCAAATGACAATATGCCAGTGGATTCAAATTTGCCCCTTTTTCCTACTTTGTTTCTTCATTCTTTGCTACACTCTTTTCCAGCAGATTTGACAGCACTGAGATGTGAAGTTGTGGGGCCAAATCCTGCCAAAATGAATGTCCTGTTCACTCCTACTGGAAGTCTGTTCCCATATCTCACCCCTCTGGCATTTAGAAAGCTCTTCTAATCACTAATGTAACTTTACCCACAGCTAGTTGAGACCCAGTTGTTCTTGTGCCAACACTACCCTTTAGCTAGAGCAGCTTTCCTCTCCCCCTCATGTTCCCCCACTGAAATTCTCTCTCATTCTTCAATTTTCCAAGCTGAAAAATGTCATGCTGTTAGTTCCTTCTTATGAAATAAGTTTATTTTACACAGTCATCCTATTATCCTTCCTCTGCACCTATTTATTTGAATTGATCCAGAAGAGGATGATTAATTTACCCTCTGTCAGAAAGCAATTTCCACACTGTGACGAAGTATGCACATAAATCTGTTATGTAACTTTAAAACATGAATATCTTATATGTCTGTTTCTATGAATCTCTTTAAACTCCATACCTTCAAATCCTTACTTTAGGGTCAAAATTGTCACCACCTGAATTCCACCAAAGAATCAACACTAATTTCTCCAATCGCATCTGATCAAAATTCATTACATTAGTTTTTGAACTCCCCAGACTTCCATTTCAGTAGAGCACCTTAAGCATTCATCATTTCTATATAAGCACATAGAGCTTCTTAACATTTCACATGGGGGGAGTCCTTTCCATGGGGATCCTTAAAAGACATCACTTTTCTTTGAAGAGGAAAGGATTATTCTGGCAGGTTTGCATAAAGTTGTCTTTTTCCTTGTTACATAAGCCTTGATGTCTGTGCTGTCAAGTATTTATCATGACCAGAGTTCAACAGCATTGTCTTTTAAATCAAAAGGAGTAGGCCTGAACCCAGAATCTGGAAAGCATCCAGTTGTAGTAATGTTTGCTTTGGATGAAATATGCTGGACAAATGTAAAGCCTTTTTACTACTGTTACAAAATATGGTTGGATTAGGTCTTCAGGCTACACACTTTGTCATTTAGATTCTGTGACAGCAACAAGCCATGAGAGGAGCAGAGAGAAGTTAGTCAGGCAATCAGCTCCTGTGATTATTAAAAACTTGACATTTCTGTAAAAAACACTTCACATTGAAAGGAATAATAATTTTCTTAACCTTTACTTGCAGTCTTTCAAAAGTATGATTAATCAGGGGCTATGCTCTGTAGCTGTTTATTTTCATGGATTTTACTGCATGTACTGGCACAGGTAATTTAAAATGCTGTCATTTGTTCTTTCTCTGTCACTTGAATGTGTACCCTTTCACCTCAACTTGCTTTCCCAAAAATAATAAACTTACTTCAGACAGAATCATTCTGATAATACTTAGCCCTGCTAAAAGTACATATTTTGAAAGTTAGACCATAAATTATTGCAACTATTATCCCATCTGCCAATCAGGAATGCTGGAGTACTAATGACATTTTACGCCTCGATTAGGTTTTGGTTCATCACATAAAAAAGGGCAGCACAGATGTGTTATCAAATAAAATTAAATTACAAGACATATTTTAATTTCTGAAGAATTATTTGTTCAAACAGCAACCAACTATTCTTCCACTCTGGAAAAGCATAGAAAGTCTCAAGAAAAGGCCAAGATAGCTTAGTTTAGCTTCTGAGTGATCCAGGGTATTTTCCAGACCAACACCCCCACCCCTGGCCAAGCAGAACTCTGCTTCCTTGGAGGACCTGAGACACCACAAGCCAAGCAAAAGTCTGAAGTCAGGCAGCAAAATATTACTACAGTAATGGCAGAAGTGAATTCACTTGACACGCTCAGGACAGAAAACTGAAGACAGAAACTGATATCAAGCTTCTTTGTCTCTCTAGTTTCCCTTCACCTCCAAGTCTCACCAAACTCCACAAAACATCAATGCAAAGCATGTTTGCAACAAGGAAAGAAAAAATACACCATAGTCTCTTAGACACATTCCCAAGTGTGCTTGCTCTAAGCTAGAGAATACTACTTTGTGCTCACTTGGTGTGACATTACTTTAGGTTATCTATCACAACAAGTTTTTCATTTCTAAACTCCCATTAAGCTTTGATCACATTTGTTAATCAGTTCAATGGAATCAAAAGTAATTAATACATACGTATAATATTAAATGCATCAAGGACAGATGCATGCAGATGTATTTATCTTATGAATAGCAAAGTGACCATAAGATAAAAAGGCAGATTAGTATCAACTGGATCTAGCTGACAAATAGCCTTAAAATTGTAGCAGCAAGACACCAGCATAAGTTGATAACCTGCAGTCCAAGAGGGAAGTCACTGACTCTGCAGCTGCACTGATCTTCATGCCCAAGCCAGCAAGCTCTAAATCCACCCTGTGTATTCTGGAATTAAACCCCTGGCTGCAGTAACACCAGCTGGACCCAGCAGTTCGACAGCATCATAAAACCTGGTATTGGCTGGCAAATCAATCAGTCAGATCCACGACAGCATTCTGGCTGTCCAGGGTCTCTGTTCCAGCACCCAAGAATCGTAGGCAGAAATACAAACTCCACCACTGCATACATGGTAGGGACAGACGCAGACACTGCAAACGAGAGCAGGAATCCAGCCCAACACCACTCTCTGGAGCTGGGCCAGCTGAAAGGCTGCTCTCTGCAAACTCTACGTGCCTCTTGTTTGCTTTAATATTTCAATGGTAGCTTAGAAAAAATACATAATACACAGCCTGCTTACTATGGACTATATATATACACAGACTGCAGTCTGCTTACATGTAATGTAGTCTGTGCACATGTAATGCACAAACTACTGGCACAGTGGAGAATGGAAAGTGCAACACTTTCCAGCTGTTGTAAACAGCAGCAACTCCTCAGAGCAGCTTGTACTGAAAAGTGAGGAGAAGGGGAGATTTCAAGCCAAGCCCCTCAGCTGGGTTCGTTCCCAAATCCATCTACAGCACAGTACAAGGATAGGAGAATATTCTCCTGCCCTTTGAAAATGAAGTAGGTCAATATGACCTGGCTGTGTTTCCTGACATTTTTATGCTGGCCAACTACTGCAGACTGCAAGGAAGACATTTCAAATATACATCCATCAGAAACCTTTCCAAATGTTTGCTGTACCCTCACATATAGAGCCAAAGGAAGCAAGCTGAGGTGAGAATCTGAAATTGTAAATACAGAGCTCTTTTTATTTATATCTAAATTATCCCTGCCCTGACACTAACCTAGAGAATATCTCCTTGCCAGACCAATATAATGCTGATGAACATTTCTTTTAAAAAAATTCTATTTCCTTAATTATTGCTTTCTACTGTATTATCTTTGCTCTTTAACAGCAAAATGCAAAAATAAGTCTTCCCCACCCCAGATGCTGTTAATATTAAAATTACATCACTAAAACTCTTTTCACAGAGATTTGCATGAAGTCTGGTTCTCAGCACAAAAACGGGCAAAAAGTCTGAAAATCCTGTGTGTTCAGTTTACAATGAACACAAATACAGAAAGTTCATGTAAGAAAAGATCAGTAGAGGATTAAAATTTTAAAACATAGGTGAAGAGAAGGTTAGAACAGGATTTAGATCCTATCACCTTTCAATCATTGTTTAAAGTCAGTTTAGAGGCATGAGGGTTGAAACTGGATTCTTTGGATGTTCCTGTGCAGCTTCAGTATAACCAACCACCACACTCACAGCAAATCCTACCGTGAGTGCCTGTGAAACAAACAGCTGGACAATCTGTTTGGCAGAAACTGTGAGAAAACCAACAACCTCTAAATCTACTGACTGAACTGTGGGGGAAGCTATTTTCTAGTTAGCAAATATTAAAATTAACTAAAATTAAGTAAAATTGAAGTATTATTGTATATACTGAAGTTTAGATACTGAACTGTGCAAAGATCCAGATTCAGTGCAGGTAAAAGACTAAATAATAAACTTGAACTGTAGTGGAAATAAAGGATCATACCTACACTTACAAAAGGAAATAACTTTGTAAATCATAACTGTCTGATTTCTGCTGTTCTATGAAGCATGATAACTGAGGAATTCAAGGAAAGAGTTGAATCCTTTTGGTATACTGAGAGAGATCTGCCCTAAATTCTGGATTACATGGCAGGAACCATGTAATCTTTACACTGTGTCTACTTGGAAAATGTCGTTTTAATAAAGTTTAGGTCAAGTTTTTCAGAATCCATCCTTATATCTGTCTTCAATCACTTGCCCAACCAGACCAAGTTCTTAGTAGATAACAGTAACTACAGTACTTGAGGCTCACAATGAAACATCTGACAACTTGCATGAAGACCGTCTGGATAGCATCATTCTGTAGATAAGGAAGTCCAGTCTGCTTCAAGCAATGAATTCACTTTCCGTAAAGAATGCAGATGGTTGGATACCAACAGGATAAATGTTGTACTGGCCTTACATGAAAGATGTAAGCAAGCAGTTATTCCAGTCATCAGCTATGCAAGAAACTGAATTTTTTTAGCATTTAATTTGCAAGAGAATATTTATTATTATGGCATCACACCTAAATACAACATATTTTACTGAGCTAGTATGTTTGTGTGCTACCTTACCTCAACTACTTCAACTTACCAAAAGTGCATTTAAAAACATTCATAAAGCCATGATAACATTTAAAAATGTAGTTTAAGACCTTCCATCCCTGAGTTGTACCACATATACTGAGACTACATCCTTAACTTTCTGTAGAATGGATGTCCTTGCATTGATCCTAAAATCACACAGCAAAAAAACCCCAAAGTGTTAAGCTGGGATCCTCTCCCCTCAATATTTTCATAACTGCCCTACGGGAAAGCATTACAATGCCTAAATAGCGAATGCTCAGCAGCACTTGTGTAGTCATTACAATACTTTGAGTCACTTGACAACTGCACATAATATTTGTACTTCCAGTGACAGAAGCAACCATGATAATGTACTTGTAATCAAACTGCCAACACCAAAAACCAGTTCCAAATTAAAAGTCATTAGCCTACAAAACTTGAAGACAGAGGAGAGGAGAAAACAGGATTCAAAAATATTCCTTATAACGTTAGGCCTCAAAAGCATTTTTTACTGTAGTTTTGGGGAATATTTTTGTAACATTTCCACATGCATTCATTCAAGCTCCAGGAATCCACAGCTGGGAGATCTGAACCCACAAGGCCCCATGTTCTTCCCTTAAAATTCATCTCAGAGAATCCAAACCCAAGAAAAATCTAGGGGCTGAGGTTGTACATTTACAGTATACCCATGTCAGTTCACACAGTCGTAGAAATTTGATTCACATCAGACATGGACCATGATCATGTGTATCTTTGGTTATTCAACATGGAGCTTATAAAAAAGTTAGACTTCTAGAGCATGTCAGACCCCCAAACCTAGAAAGCCAAAGAGGCAATACCTGTGATGCATGAAGTATCACTGAAAGGTTTATCAACAGAAAAAAACATTTACCAAACTTGAAGCAGCTGCATGAACCTGCATGAATTGAGAGTGCTACACCATGCGCATGTGGCATTTCTGGTTTAGCACTTTCCACCCCCAAACCAAACTGTATTTACCAGACTTTCACTTGGAGGCTAAGTTTCCCACAGGTCCTCATTTTACATTAGTTTGACATACAATGAAATACTTATGGTTGTACATTCAGCCTGTGACAGGATAAAAATGTGGGGAAGGACACTGGCCACCCTTTCTTTCCAGAAGCAGTACTGGATTAAACAGAGTATTTTTCCTTACTTCCTTCTGTTCACTCTTTCCCACAAAGGCAACACCACTTCAGCTACATGAGAACTATTGGGCAAATGTTGATCCAGTTAAGTAAAAAGGTTTATTAAAAACTGTGGGGAGAGGCTATTTTCACACAGATTTGTTCATTGATCTGTCTCCCCTCACACTGTACAGTTACATCAGCACAGTCAAAGCAGAAAAACATGCACTAGAGGATGAAGGCAATGAGACTGAAACCTGTTCATCAAGCTAAAATCTTACCTATTTCATCTTCAGAGGAAAAAAGGAAAAAAAAAAAGGGGGGGAGCTTCAGAAAAGTAGCAGTCCATATAAAAAATAAAATTACACAGTAAAGCATAACTGAAGACGTATTTATCAGGGAAATTGCTGAAGAAGTATCAAGAGTTGGATCATCTAAGTAACTTCAGCAGAAGGAGAAAAGAAGAAAGCAAAGTCAGCATGATACCAGATTTCATCTTCCAGGAATTTGAAAAAGGGACCATGGAAGTTACCAATAACAGCGACAGAGCTAAAAGCTCAAGCAGAAATCATCATTATCTGATCTCACACAACAAAAGCCTAGATTGGCTTTGCCAGCCTGAAATAATGACTTCCAAAGCAACCCAGGGAAATGTTTTATAATCAGGCTTAACTTTATAGCTATAAAAACAAGAACAATTCAACTCAATTAATAAAAGCTCCTCCATTCCTCAGGGCCAAAAAGCAGTGCCCTTCAAGCAACCTAGAGGAAAGAAATTAATCTATGAATAAAGTGTTCTTTGATACGTTTAGTAACTCCATTTTGCCCTCCAAACATACCTCTGACTGAACCTGCTCTTTCTTGGCTGAGATCCTATGTAAACTTGTCAGAAGGAAAGCACAACACATGAAACTGTGCTTGAGTATTAAGAGTGAATACCAAAGCCTCATGTCATTCACTAAAGAGTTGGGTTAAGAGCACTGACTGGTCCCTAAACAAAGCTTGTCTTCAATTCCAGAAATGTAGGATTTTCTCCTGTCCTCTTTGAGCAGCAGACCATCCCACCCAGACTTGCAGACTGGTGAGATGCACATGGGGCATCTCCTGTAATCACTCTCATACTGTTGTGATGCTATTGCTCAAAGTTTTCACCTTCCATCCCAAACTTTGTACAGCTTCATCATCCTGCATTAAGATATTTAGGATCACTATATCCAAAAGGTTTAGGATTTGGACAAAAACAATGTAATAATGCAGCCCAAGTGTTTCATGGCCTATCCAGGACTCTTTCAGTTCTATTATATGTAGGCAGTGACAGATCCTAAAATGACCTTCAGTACTCTAAAACAGAATACACAATAACCTACCTAAAAACAAAAGTGGAAAGAATTACTAGATTAGCAAAGAGCTGCATGATAAAATGAGAGGTAATGCCATTAACGTGAAAGAGGATACAAATATATCTCTAACTAGACTAGGAAGAAAAAAAATCTGATTAGCAAAACAAAACGTAATGAATGAACACAGTTAACAGTAGTCACAACTAAGCCAGCCTACACAGAAGTAAGTTTGGAAGAACTGAGTGAGTCTTCCATAATTTTGCAGGCAGTAATTTGCTCTAGACAACATCACGAGATCTAAAGTATAATGGGAACAAATTGGATTAGCACCAATTGCAAGGAAATGAAATGCAGCAGTACTCAAAGAGGAAAGAGACATGCAAATTGCTTTCATAGATTATGACTTTCTTTGGGACTTCAGAGATTAACCCAGCTTGTTTCAGTAACTGAATGAGAAGTCTTGTTTAAAAGAACCTGGTTTTAATGGAGAAAAGTGAATATTTTTAGGAAGACTTTTAAATGTATTTTTAAGAAAAAATTACAAGAAAGATTTTTACAGCCCAGCTGGAAGGCAAAAGTTTAAAAAGACAAGTCTTTAACCAATTTTTTTTTTCTTTGAATTGTCTTTTTTTTTCCCCCAGAAGCCCTTCAGGTTCTCTTTGCTTCTACAGGTATTCCTGGAGGTAACCTTGAACAATCTTCTAATCTCATAATGAAGAGCTCAGCAAAAGTTCCACTTTACTCAAGCATAGGGTTCTTTGCTTCATACTCACTATACTCAAAACTGCATCACGGAACACCAAAAAAGCCAACTAGTGGTATATGCTGCATGTTCTCTTTACAAACAAATTTTGCACTAGAGTATTTTGCTGTAAACAAGTTTCTTCAAATGCATGATGAAATAATTATGTTTCTAGAACACTGAGAAATCACTTACAACTTGGTTATACAGTGCTGATTTTATTTTTTTAAACTAGAAAAAACTGTTGAAAATTCACTAGATTCATGCTAATGAGACTGGAAAGGAAGAGTTCAAGAATGCAAAGCCATTTTAGTTTTAACAGCTTACACTAATACTTCAATATTTATGTCAAGTGGCCTGAAGAAAATATAGCTTATTCTGTTCAGTAGTTTACATTATTTAAACAAATAGAGATGCTTTTTTCACTAGATTAAATTTTATTCATCTTTACTACAGTTTAATGAAATTCTTCTACCTATACCATTTTTTAAAAAAATTCATTTAATGCAGATATTTTCAGTAAAACAACTGCCCTGAAAACACAAACATAAAACTCGAAATTTATCAGAATTAATTTCTCTCATATGTCTGCACCATTAAAATATTAAGTTTCTCATACTGTTTCCTCTTCCTATAATGAACACCCAAGTACGAATAACCAAAAAGATTTGCTCACAAATGTGATCGAAACACCTTCCTGACAGCTTGATGCAATGGATATAAAAGAAAGTCTCTGGAGGCTTTGCCCAACAGTAAAGTCTGCAAAAAATACGGAAATCACCTGTCCCCAGCAATTATTTGTAACATTTTTTTAAAGCTTGTTGCTTAAAATACAGCAGGCTAACAAAGCCCTTTCAGGAAAATCACAGTCCATGTAAATCACCTTCTGTTTCCATGGGCTTCTCTTCTCATACAGCAGGATTCTTAATTCCCTCCTTACAGCATGGAATAACTTTCTAACGAGAATTCTGGCAGGACTTTAGAAGGTCATGAGCCTGGAACTATTTCTTGTTGACTACAGACATGTTGCTCAAAGAAAAGTAACACATTCTCCACTGTGATCACAGCCCCTTCTAAGGAAACGATTGAGAACATGATGGAATCCTAAAATATTTAACAAGGATGTATTTTAGAAGCTGCTGCTGACAACTTTACTATTTCTGTGAGTATATTTTACAGCATGACTTCCTTCCAATCTTGAAATATTACTACCTTATTTGGGAATACTGAGATCAAAATCTTACACAGGAGAAAAGATCCTAAACTATGCAGAATGGAATGTAGGTAAATGCTGAATATTCTTTCATTACCTGTTATATGAATTTTACTTTACAACCTGATGACAGAAGGGAAAGCTTCAATGGGCTGAAGAACATCAATACAAGCCACTGCAAAACTAAAGCGGGAAAAAAGCCCTCAAAAACCTGTGCTTTACCAGCAAAATGGCAGTGCAGAGAAATACACTCCTGCCAACACCTACGTTAGGCAGTATTCACTGAATGATACCAATATTCACAAAAACCCCAAAACTCCATACTCAATAAAGTAACTCTATCTCAGCATTGTTACATTTTTCATCCTCTAATTTGATTCTATATAAGACGTTGAACAAGTCATCTCTCATATTTCTGCAGATATGCAGATATATACATATAGATACAGATATCTATAGATAGGTAGATAGATAGAAAATATCCCTGAAAACTACCAACAAGCTCAAGGACACTGGCGGCGGCCATATTAACTAAAAAAATGAGTGTATACCTGAAACCAAACATCATGATCTGAAATTTATTTGATTACATTTATGTCCGACTCTCACATCCCTGGTCACAATCAGTATTAATGTGGTCTAGAAAATTCTAATCTCATGATAGTCGTGTCAAAAAAACGATGCTATTTAATCTACACTTTAGAATACCTCCAGAGTAAAGACTCCTTCCTCTGTCAACATACTGGGGTCCGTTTCCTTTCAATACTACGTAAGAATATAAATATTTACTAAAAATAGTTCAGCATGAAGATGAGTCACATCATCATGTCCTTGGAGACCAATTAAAAGTGAAGTCATTCTGATCAAGTGTTACAATAACCATCTAATAATCAAAACAAATAGATTTACACCTTGAGTAAGCACTATTTAATGCAAGAACAGCTGAATCATACCCGAAGTTTTAAAAGGTTCCATTGTGTGCAGAAAGAATTTCATTACTTACAATGGGTTACACATCACAACAAGACTTGAAATATTGGTTTTCACTTTTGGAAGGAAGTTAGAATGTGTGTGGGACATGGGCTTAATGAAATTTTGCTAGAGAACTCACTTATCCCCACTCACTTGATGCATATCATGAATGGGAAAAATTGGCAGGAGTAGGTACTGTTCCCTTTGGGAAGGAGACCAAGCAAAGTCCAGCTTTGGGGAGAAATTTTTTTGACCTTGGCTTACACGAGTCCGTAGGACTGTGAGTCTGGTACCTTGTGTGTAAGGCTAGAGAATAAAAATGCCAGCAGAAATGTTCCAAACCATAAACCTCTCCAGTTAATACCAAATGCCCGCAAAGAATGGCTAGAACCTGTCCACTGGAGGCAAAGAGTGACAGAAACTGGACACCTCCCTCAAAGGATCAACTTTAACCCTCACATTAACCAGAATAAGACCAAACAGTATTTTCTGGGAACCATGAGGGCAGATACAGAATAATGTTAAGCAGTCGCTCTGCTTTTTACCTCCACCCAAGCCCAGAAGGCAAATGTTTTTCTCTCTTTCTTTTTAATAACTCAGTGCAACAAATCTGGTATTTACTGAGTAACATTTTGATTTCCAAGTGAATTTTCAGAAGACTATATGGAATTTGTAAGGCCTCAATTTCAGATACTTAAAATCAGCCACCACCTTAGAAAAAATATTTGTTCTTTGCAGGAACACTGCTCACAATATTTAATGAACAAATCACTGATACTTTAGGAATACATTCCTACACAAAAATCTAATTTGAGAATTCTGCATCAAGGCCTCCTAATGAGCCTAGGAATCACTGAGGGTCCAACAGGCCAGCATGCTTTCAAAGAGCTCCTCTATCACAAGATGAGTAAAAAAAATTCATTATGAAAGTCTTCCCCGAATTTCCAAGAGCATTCCACATATATAAATATAATATATGTAATAAATTTCTTTTTTTAAATTAGTTTCATCAAATTGATCAGCATTTCCTTATTTGGAAGGGACATGGAATATTTACATGGAGTTCAACAGATACATAAACGTTTTCTTTGACATATTCTGATATTCACAATGCTTCAAACAAAAAATAGCAAAAAACCATCTGGGGAACAACTGAAAAACAATAGTCAAGATTTTTTACTGTATTGCACTTTTTGTTTTAAAGAGCTGTAAACAAGTTTAAGAACGTTTTCTCTATACTACCTCTACTATAAAAGACTTTTAAAATAATCAGTGAAAAAGAAAACTGTCAAGATCCAATTACACTCTTGTGAACTCTGTATGACAAAGCGTTCTTGTTTCTCTAGATCAATATTCTGTCATTATTCATGTCAGAAAACTTTTCAGACACCTCAATTTAAAGGAAGATTCAGAATAAAAAGAAGAAAAATATGTTTGTACAGTTGGCCAGCCACTAAGGCTGTGGGCTGTGTGCTCATTAGCTTCAAAGCAGCTGAGATTTGTTACAATAAAGCCCTGCACCACAATAACTGAGTATTTAGAATAAAACTGGCTGAAATCCATTTTCACGCCAATATGCGCTCATAGTCTGTGCTTTTGTATCCATTTACATTTAAATACCTGTTCTGATGACTAAGCAAAGTCCTATAGAAGCTGTCTTATTAAATAAAAGCAGTTCTAGCAATTCTAATTAGGAGCATTTGTTATTCTACAGAGGTGCAATTTACAGTAGGGGCCATAAAACAAATCATGATAAAAGCCAGGATAATGCTTCTCTATGGCTCGGCTTGATAGATATCATACACACGAGTTTAAATATTAACTCCTCCTCCAGAGGAATAGCCATACTCCTGCTTTAGCTGTTTTCATGCAAGGAGAAAAGCCAAAGGTAAGGTACTAAAAAATGGCCAATCCAGGTGTAGAATTTTCTTGGTTCAACTCTTGCAACAATACCTGTGGTGCTGCCTACAAAATAAAGTGTAGAGCAGTTAAGCAAAGTAAAACGCACATACTTGAGCACTAACATTACAAATTTGTTAGTTTACTTGCAAAACTGGTTAACACAATGCTGAAGAGAATTCTTAGATGGGTAGCACCTTTTCCTGACCATCTCTTCTCTGAATATAAACTAAGACAGTACAGTAAATAAAACCAGGTATCCTTAACAGTTACTTAACAAAATATTCTGAATCAATAAATGGTGAATAAAAAATAATTTGCAATTGAATATGGATCATATTATTCCTAAATTAGTAATGTATCTATCAAAATACATGTCTACCTCACAATTTGACATAAATGTACCTTTTCCAAATTCCTGATTTGGCCATATGTTCTACTCATTTGACTACAATCCAAGCATTTTATACAAGTGAAAGCACAAGTAGCTTAGAAAAATCTAAGGGATAGTAAGGAGATCAATTCAAAGATTTCTCCTAATCTGGGCTAGACCAAAAATGAACAATTAGATTTCAAAATATAAAAGTAATACTGCTGCTAGAAAACATAAAAGGTGAACTATTTTTGATAAAAATAATTTAGAGTTCTTAAGCAATTAGTAAGTGTAATAACACTTCAAGAGCAAAGAGTCATCTGTAACAAAGTAACATTTGAAAACTGCATCTAAAGCAACTCCCCTTACATAATTAATACGGGCCTGCTTCCTAGATTAGTACATCCACAAGGGAAGTTTTCTTTATATGGAGCTCTGATTACAAGATTGCAGAAAAGCTAACGAGTTCCCAGGGCATGTGACTTTGGCATTCATTGTCTTCATCTTCTAATCCTCCACAAGGCAAACTTCTACACAGTAGCTACTGAAGGAGAAATGCAAAGTAATTCAGACCAGAATATATTTAAACTATCTTTGATTTACCATGTCAACAGATAAACAATTTTAATCATAAATCCCTGAAAGTCTTTAAAAAATACCAAGATGATGCTCCTGCAATTTCTTAGCTATTCATTTAAAAATACACAGAAACACTAAGCTCAAAGTTCCCAAAACGTGGCTTTTCAAGTGCATTTAGATATCAGAAAAGGATTCTGTCCCATAACAAGAAACATCCACGTGTCATGCATAATCTTTTTTCTAGGTAAGCAACATATCCTCTTTCTCTTAGATTAACTATTATTAATAGATGGCACTTGTATCACAGTTTCCTAATCAGAAGCTTAGTAATGCCTTAAAGCCTATAGGGTCCTACGTGGAATTATTGTTTCTGTTTAAGATATAAAAGTGTTTTCTCCCATAACCACATGCTGGGACCAGAATTCGGAGACCAAGAAATCATTGTTTTTTATTCTTCCAGTACATGTCGAAAGAGTCTATTCCAAAATATCACATAATTAAAAAGTTATTGTAGAAGGAATGACAGTTTTATACATTCTTGTGACCTGTGCTACTACATATTTTCATTGACCAAAACCTGAAAGCCTTCCTGGAAAATCAGGTCTTTGCCAATGAGCCAGATCAGTTTGGATTCATGTGCAAAATAGTCTTTCAATTTTACAGTAGCCTGTGATTAAACCAGGATTATATAATTGCTTTCCTGGTGACTGGCTTGCAAAACCATAAACAAACAAAAACCCAAACAACAACACCACCACCACAACAAACAAAAAACCCAGTTAAAACAATACATTCCACTGAGAGTCATTTAAACTGCTGCGACAGCTGCTGTCTTTGAACTGCTCAAACTTCCCTAAGAAATGCTTATATGCTGTGTAGAAATGCAATCATGTCCTTATTACTATTTTTTTTTCAGTCATAGGCTTCTTTTTTCTTTTAAGTTCTTTCTAATTCCTTCTTTGGACTTCTCTATCAAACACAGCATTAACTGAGCTGATAGACCTGGCCAAAATAGAAAATAGAAAGGGATAATTTTGCTTTTCAAGTCACAATGATAAGTCATTTGGGCTTTTTAAATTCATAGCTTTACTTAAGAAAATAATGTCAGAAGACTTGGGAAAATAGAAAGTTGTAACACTTTCATATACAAGTTTGATGTCTTACAAAAGGGAACTCCAGTTTTGCAGGGGTTTGTGATCTTACATGAGGTACAATTCACCTCCCTAAAAAGCTAGCCTGACCAAAAGGTTAGAGAGGAAAAAATTAAAAATCCAGAAAAAAAGTGTTCAGCTGGTGAATCACCATGCCAGACTGCTATGACGCTCTTTCCACTCTAATCAACTTTACTTTAATGTGATTTCTGTAACTGTACAGAACTTTATAGGTAGAGTCTGTACCAAGGATTCAAAGCCACAACTTCCCAGCTCCTGAGAAGACACAGCACGTGAGGATGCATAGACCATAACCATTTTAACATTCATATCTTTGTACGCAGTCAGCAAAAATTGTATGGACCACATTACTTGAACACAAGTTATTCAAGATGATTCATTCCTTCTTCTGATAAAGAAATTCCAATAGCAGACATCTAAATATAGGTACCCTGTAGTTTCCAAGTTATTTTGGAATACACTTAAAATTGAACTAGAGCTACTGGCATAAACAGGCCTGGCATATTTATTTGGCAATAATCACAGTATTAGTTATAACCCATGATCTGTACCTTTATCCCAGTTGAAGAAAACAATTACTTGGTTTGTTTTTCATTAAATATGTAAATAAGTATTTAAAAAATCCTAAAATATAATGCTGCTGATTAATGGCATTATTGAAAAATACAAAACATTAATCTATTTGGTTATACCAAAAAAAAAAAAAGGCATCTCACAATTCTTCAGCAATGTAAAGCAGGTTCAATGAGTGTACTGACTAACTTTCCACCAGTCTTAAAACATTTCACTATTTTTACCTCCAGTTACTGCAACAGCACAGAAATCTTCTATGGAGGGGAATGATACCCCTGGTAAGGCCATAGGAGACAAATTAGGGAACTGTGTTTATAAACATTATGTATTATATTTTTATTGAAACAGTGACATTTTTCCAGTTTTAGTTTTTTCAGTACTCATTCAGTCTGCAGTCATGCACACCGCACACACACACAGATTTCCTCTTTCTTCCTGCAAATTTTCAATGTTTCCACATTTTTGTGCTCCTGATTAACCTAGTGCAGTAAGAAAGGTTTTTATTAGTGATTGATTTTGCCATTATTCTTGCTAGAGAAAAGACACTACTTTTGAGAATGGACTCAGGAAGCAGTCTCTTCCCAAGCTTATAGTCTTCTTTTACTCTCTGTGACACCAAAAGAAGACTGAGTTCAGACAAAAACCACTCCTAGCTAAGGAGTAGCTGGATAAGGAACAGGGCTAAATAATCTACTTGCTTGAAGAAAGAAATCCTGTAACCTCATTTCTTTTGTGAGAATTTTCATGCAGCACAGCCCGTACACTGTGTGTGTACAGCACGTTTCATAAGGACAAAACCACCGCATTTGATCCTGCAAATAATCATGAGGGCAGTCAACAGATGAGAGGACAATATTTATTTTTGTCCTGGGTGTAGTTCTTCCGCTCCATGCGTATATCCAAGCCTCTGACCACATTAAGAAATAAGTAAACAGAACCTGATAAATGAAACACAACTGCACATAAGAACCCTGTTCTACTTCTCATCTTAATTTCTTGTACTTTGACTTTTGTTAGAGAACTGAAAATTAATCTCATGTGAGCAGCAAACACCAAAATTGCTGTTTTCTATCATTTTATGTGTATTTTAATTTCTTTATAAGATGAAGAATCTAATTATCACATTAAAAAACTATGACTGTTTGCAATTTTAATTTAGAAAACCATTGCAGCAACACTGGGAAGCTATAGAGTTGTTCAAGAATAACACTGCTGCTTTGAAATTAACTCTATATTCAAGTAAGGAATCTGAGATCGTCTAAGATTCAACTGTTCTATTAATCTCTGGATTTCTCTGAATAAAATCAGTGTTATTACCTTAAAACTATCAGGACAGATACCTGCACCACATCTTAGCCATCAACTACACAAGGATCTCCTGGGTACTCTAAAACCTATATTGAAAGTGAGAGCAGGTAGGCTGAACATGTCAGATTTCACTGTATTAGCAGTTTGTTCCCAGTTAATATTTAAATACTTAACTAGGAAGTTTTTCCCTCAGAGAGCCCTAACAGCATGCATTAGGCCATGAAGAAATGCCTGCAAATCTGAGGAAACAGGACAAAGATAAAGAGCAAGAAATAGGATTATCTTCTGCAAGCTACCCTTGCTGAGGGTCATTCTCTAATCAACCTCCAATGCAGACACTCCTGTACTACCACAGCATCAGTGTGTCAGAATAAAGCACTGGTCCTTTTTTCCTCCCTGTTAACTGTCCCCAAAGGCACTGACCCACAAACACGTCCAGTGTTATCACCTGCCAACTCCCACAGCACACCTGGGAGCAACAGCTATAACCTCATTGGGTTGGTTCTCAACTTTTCTTTGCAGTTCACATACACAGCATTTCTAATGCGTAACTCTTAGCAGAAAAAGAATTTATGTAACAAACATGGTAGAATGTTGTACATTTGTAAACCCAGTAATTACTGCAAGTGTTTGTAAGCATGGGCTCCTCAAAGCATGCACATCCCTGACTAGGCCCAAAATGTTTCTGATAAATGAGAGTTTTGGGAAAGCATCTGCTGCCAAAGTAACTTACACAGTTCCTCACAACCACTTCTTTGGAGGAGCATTTTGGAAGCTGCACAGGTTTGCAACCACAAAAAAAAATTAAATTACTCTTATGACTGCAATTCATTCTCATATACCAACTTTTCAGGATTACTTTGACTTCTGTGTCATATCACAAAGACAATTATAGCCCTTTAAACACGGTATTGCCAAAGACAGGGCACAGGCTCTGTACTCAATGTGCCGGGTCTGGACCAAAGCTTGACTCTATCACCCGATGCTTTCCTTCCACTTGGTTTAGCTGTAACAATTGTTTCTAGCAGCAGGTAGCCATGCCTGGTGTGGAGTGGGGTAAAACAGTTTGAGGGTAATGGAGAGCAAAGAACATAACTTATGTCAAAATAAAGCATGTATGTGGTGTGTTTTACACAACTTGCAGACCACTGAAGAAAGAGCAAGATCCAAAAGTACAAGCAAACTTGTAAAAATGATCCCCAAGCAGATCCTGCAATGAGAAAGAAGCCATCAAACAGCCCCTGGATCCCACATGCAACACCACATAAGCCTGAGCTCTGCAGCCCCAGGTGAGAACTGCCCCTGCTTTGCCAGTCAACAAAAGTTTCAGCAGCATAAACACATAGAAAAGCACCCAAAGCCTGACATCCCAGTACCTGAGTATCCACGTTTCAAATGCAATAAAATATTTACCCAGCACAGAGGGAAATGAAGAGTAATCAGTAAGATCCAATTATACAACGTATTTAAAAGATCCCTGGTAACACATTCCAGCCCTGCACGCCTTGCTTACACATCTGGGACTGAGCCCATGTTGTGTGCACACACCTCCCTTCTCCAGGCACTGCTGCAGCACACCAGCAAAACCTGCAGCTCCCCATGGGGGGAAGAGGTTGCTGTGGACAGACCAGACCAGCTTGCAGGACCACAAATTGAATCCTGGTAGCATTTCAGAGAGGCTGGGCCTTGCTACCTAATGAAGAGGACTCATAGGAAGTTCAAGAAGAAACTGTGCTTAAGATGCATTACTGATCAGAGAGTACCAAACTGGAGCTGCTTTTGATTACCAAAACCACAGTAACAAGAAATGTTACTGCTACTACACCATTTAGAAGCAAGATCTGACAAGAAACAGATTATTACACAATAACTTAAGGTCATATGTGCCTCCTGTAATTACAAATTAGCATTTTAATTAAACACAAAACTCGTGTCCTACTTTTTCCCCAACCTGTTTAATTAAATACACCACAACAATGAAAAAGCTCTTCGGGTTTACTATTAAACCACCTAGAATTTCGTTAGACCACAGCAGAGACTAGTGACAATTTCATAGTGGGAAGTAGAATTTAGTTTCTTATGCTTTTCATAAAAGATACAAAGGGCATTCATTTTGGGCACAGTATTACCAGCAATGCTTTCACTGGTACAGGAACATCTATTAGGTTTCCTTTCCTCCAGAAGCATCAGCAAAACGAGACCAGCAGAATACATTCTTGCTATGTGATTTGCTTTGGCCACAGCTTTGCTGCATCAGCAAAATGTCACTAAAACAATACAAGAACAGCAACTGTTGATCACATCCCCTTCGTGCTGCACAAGGCTGTACTCAGACTGCCCACGTTATACCTCATCTTCCTGTCATCCTTAGTAGCTCTCTGATGCCACCTAAGCCCTCCCAGCTGCTCCTCTGCAATACCCAACGCTGTCACCTTTGTGATATAATCTTTGTGACCACAGATCTCTATTCCCAAGACCCAAGCTTCAGAAGATATGCTACAAAAATGAGAAAGTTATCCTGATGATCAAAGACATCCAACTCACACTCAGAAGTGTGCCTGACAACACAGTTTATATTTTATGATCAGACTGGAATACTAGGAGCTCTCAGATCTCTGAGAGCGTAGTAAAACCAACGAGCAAACTCACCTAAGGAAACTACAAAGAGCAGGGTTTTTTTTAATCGGACACATCAGTGATAGTGGTGGCAAACAGAGCTCGCAAAACACGTTAGAGACAGAAAAGCTTTCCCCTGCTCTTTGCTAAGTATACAGCAGATCATAATACCATTACTGACCTCGACCTCTGACAATGTCAACAGAGAGCAGATGCTCTATTACTGGCAGAGCTCGCTGCTCTTTGAGGTAACAGCAGCTTGACACAACATGCTTTAAATTACATCCACACTTGTCACATGGAAGTATGTGGATTGTTATAGGCATTTGTCAGCTTACCTCTAAAAACACCAAAATAGAGAGGCTGCTCCTAACTGAAAACCACACGTGTTTAATAATGCAGAAATTAAATTAAATTAAAATAAACGCCAAAGAGTAGGCTTGAGCTCACTTCATTGCATGTATGCATCAAGACTTTTTCACTATGGGATAAGTTAAATTCAATAATTAAATCATCTGTGTGCATTGGGTCTTGGGGAAAAAACAAACAAACAAACAAAAAAGGCACTATTTTTCAGCTGCTATGTTTGGTTTTTTCCTCCCAAAGCCAGGACTAAATTCAGATATAATTCTAGAACTGCAGAATTATAGTCACAATCAGTATAACTAAAATAAGAACTTGGCAACATGTCTCTTCATGCCTTGTATGGCATTAAAGGTACCATCTGTGCGCTTAACAAATTGATAATAATGTCTCGTTACCAAATGTTGCATGCTCATGTATGTATTAAGGCTTCTACTCTGCAAATGCACTGAAGCATAAAAAGAGACATTAATTCTGAATTACCTGAACTAGTACAATTAACATTTTGGCCATGTGCTAATGTAAGTACCATTTATCCACAAAACAAACAGTCCACAGAGGGCAAAACAAAAACAAGCAAGAAAACCCGGGTTTCCATTGCCAGAATTTTAGTTCTTTTTCTTCACTCATTCTGAAATTGCATCACTCCACAATTGAAGGACCAGCATTCAAATGCCAATGTAAATTTATTGGAAAACTACAGATTGCAATCCATCATGGGAAATTTCATCCAAGTCCCTTGCTCAAGTCCCTTCTGCCTGCTTTGGTCCAATCCCTGCTGCTGTGTGTTAATAAAGGTCGCAGCCTCCCTCCTCTCCCATGCTTCCAACAAAAGGAGGGAGATTCTGGTTGCAGAATCCCTCACAGAGGTGAACAGTTGTCCAGATTGTGTGTCAAACTTGGAAATGAAACTGTGGGCGAACATCTGGATCCAGCTGTAGAGCAGAAGGGAGACCCCCATTCAGTCTATTCTTAGCTATTCGTCACTGCTTAGTTTAGAAAAAAAGTGAGGCTTATTATTAAAACTATTTCAGTTCACTCACATTGAAACATGAGGGTAGGGGAGAACCACAGTGACATTTTGCCTGGCAGATATGAGAACAAGTTCCCTCTGGCAGGGAAGAGACAAGAGCTAATGATTAATCTGGTTTCTAATACAATTCAATACATTTTTAAAACTACTTATAACATTTCACATGTATATTTAAACTTGACTTCAAATTTGAACATCAGTCTTAACAGGTTTCTAAAACCTCTCCACAAGTACATATATAAGACATTTATCCCACCTTTGCCAATGTATTCTACTTTTCAAGCTAAAGGTCATGTTAAATTTAAAGGTCATGTTAAATTAGAAGGGTTTGGATTAAAAAAAAAAAATAAGGCCATCCATAAGACAGGTCTTCTGAATATGCAATCATAAATGCTTTATGTAACACTTGTATTTATAATATTCATGATGCGAGTAAGTCCTGACCTTTTTGACAATTCTGAATGTTTTGGAAATGTGCAGAGTTTTCCAAAATTTAGTAAGTTGGGGTTTTTTTCTTTCTGTGTTTTCCTCCTCAGCCCCAGAAAAACAACTGAATCAAGATACAGTCAGTTAGCTTGCCAAAATCAAAACTGGAAGTCAGGAATCGAGTAACTAGTCCTCACTGCTAATCAAAATCCTGCTCCACTTCCCCGGTTTCTCAGCTATGAAACTCTTCAGATTGCATTCCTGAATCATCCATGTATGGAAACTTTATTGGTGTAATGTCCATTCACTCTCCTGAAGGGTGACCCCTCTCCTTGCTGTTAAAGTAACTTCGTATCAACCAGTGAAATCAGAAGACTCACTGCACCGTCGCCATAAATGCTTAATAGCTCAAATGTGATATTTATACAAAGTAACCCAACTCCACGCTGGCACATCTGGACCTTTTAAATTGAATTACAATGGTTAATAAAGCCAACACCAACAAAGATTCAGTTCAGACAAGAGGAAAATATTTTTGTATGCGGACACCTCAGGAATAAATTCCTAGTTTATATGACTACAAATGGAATCAGTCCAGGTTTTAACTTCACAAGAAACAACCTCTTGTCATATCAAAGTAACAAAGTTTTTATAAGAACATTGTTACTTCCTACTACATGCCATGTTCCTGATTAATACTTAAATACCATCAATATTAAGATCTCTGCCGTGCCTTTCAACACTACTCATTAAAAACATTTTCATTTCAACAGCATCATGAACTGGGACATTGCCCAGGAACTGAACAAAATATCCAAGCTTATTAAATACTTGACTTTCAAACCCAAGAATATTAAACACAATTCTCATCAAGTATCCACGCACAAATTTAGCTTTAGTAAGAATGTTAGTTTGGAAGCAATACATTCAGTTTTCTCTGAATTCATTCACAAATAAGAGTGTCAGCCTCACCTCTATCACCCCTAAATTCCTCATCATCCATTTACAGGATCTGTCCTCTGTTCTGCAAGGAAACCTGATGTGGATCCTCAAGACTCTGCACATCAGATTCCCTGGCTGTATGGGCAGCAGAGTTCTCCTGCTGGTCCTTCTTAATCCCAACCTCCAAACGCTTTGTCAGAAGTGTCACTCTCCAAAGACACAAAAGGGATCCCATTCTTACATTTTTGTTGTATTAGCAAGAAAACTGCTTTTGCAGCCAAAAACTCATTACAAGTTTCAAATTTTAGGAGAGGAGTGCCATAATTTATATAAATATCACCAACCAGGAAGACATCAAATATCAGACAATAGTTAGGAAATGCCAGTGAGTAAAACAAAAACTGGGATCCTCAACTCACATGCACATAAATCCACCTTACATGGCACAGCTCAACACCTGAAATCTACAATTATATGATCCTGAAATCCTAAGAGTCCAAAAGCAAATTCAACAGTATAATCAGAAAGCACCTACACCTCAAGTCTGGCAACATTCTTAACAAAAGACTGATAAAATGGTACAACACCATTCCTGTGCACTGTCTCCACTGTCAATCAAGCATCCACATTTCAGCATCTTTCTATCCCCCCTTACCCTAACAGCAGGTTCAGGTATTGAAACCCACTGAAAACTTACATGTCATTGACACTTCAACTGTTGAAAGGTGATGAACCACATCCTTATCACAGCTGGACATCTGAAATCAGCTTGCACCTGAAGCCTATACCACTAAGACAGAGATGAATATTTCAAATATGCATTTACCAGTGACATTTTTCATCCTCAATCATATAATTTTAGAATAGAATACAACATTAAAGCACTTGCTTTATGAACTTCCAGCCATGAGCTCCCCTTTGCAAATTGCTAAACCTCGTGTTGAATTCAACATATTATTGCCCTAATTTGCTGTATGTAGCCATTGTTTAAAATATGAAAAATAAATTCTTATGTCACAACACATTTTTGCCTAAGGATGTTCCATAAAGCAACTGAAGTAGCAAGCAAGCTCTATGACATGAGTGCTGACTAAAGGTGGTATTAAGAATCTAATTTTAGAAAAAGACCCAAAGAGAGAATCACAGAATACACATAAGCATCTTGACTTTGTATAACCTGGCCTTTAATGGATTTTGACACCACAAAACAGACATTTGGCTATAGAAAGCCAACATTTCTTTACAAGCTCTCCAGAAAATGTTGATATGGGCCAAAGTTCTGACCCAAACTAAAGTGTTCTGGTCCAAAGAAAAAAGCTTCTAGACTATAATTTCAGATAAATGAATTCTATATTCACCATGGGGTTTAGTGCATATGACCTTAATATTAATTCCACGCAAAGCATCCACTAAGCACTTGGCTATTTCCTTCCCCCTCTGCACCCCAGACAAAACTGGATTCACGCACAGAGTTTGAGTCCAAGCTCACGGTGCAAAATGAGGGATAAAGTGACATTATAGTAGCTAAAAATAACGCTAAAAAACTGCTGCCTTATTCTACCAGAGGTAGTCAGCAGACTTGCAACAGATAACTTATGCTAATGAGACACACAAAATCTTCCACACTTTTATGGAAGGACAGGAAACAAAGCAGGACTTTTCCTCAGCATAAAAAAGCCTTCTCTTTTAATGATTTTTGAAGTATTTATCAGCAATGAAAGCAACCCAGAGCGTGCCTCTCCCAGCTGTTGTCTCCATCTGAAGATAAAAAAAGAGAAGTACAGCTGACTGATGAGCTAAATGAAAAGGCTCTTCTCACAAGTACACAAACCGTTACAGACATCAGCCTTCAGCACAGAATTACTTTCTACTTCAAAAAAAGAGGGCAAGTTGTACTATATGAAAATTATAAAAATTACAGTATCAGCTTCAAAAGTTGTAGTAACCTGCATTTTGGCAGTTGACAGAAAACATAAAAACACAGAATAGAAATATAAAAGTGCTATCAAAACCTCTAATTTATAGGACTGAAAAATGCTGTATGACTTCCAGAATGTATTTCCTCATTTTCCAGAATCACAGAATGGTTTGGGTTGGAAGGGGCCTTTAAAACCATCTAGTTCTAACCTGCCTGCCATAGTTTCACCATTTCTGGTCAAGAAGAGATCCCATCATCAACAGTCCATCCTGCTGTAAAGGCTATGTTGGCTATTTTGCAAAATGCTTATCTCAGCAAGCACCATCATCATTGTAAGCTGCCAGCACAAATGCAGCGAGACTCAAGAGTTCCCTTAGGCCCCATGTAACAGCTGAGCCCGATCTTGTTATCCCCACAACAGGAGGACATGGGATGGTGCTGAAGGAGAACATCACACTAGCAGGCTCCCAGCTCCCTCAGCCATCTCCAAGTGGAAGCCTGTGACTCATGTAGGATAGGAAAACCATGACCAGCTGCTCCCAACCTGCCCCATGGAGCCATCATCTTGGGGGCTTTCCTAGAGAGATTCCCAACAGAGCAACTGAAATGTGTAGGCATCCTGCATGGAAACTTTCCTTTAAACTGTGTCACATCAATATTATTTTACCAAAGTTCTGCATCCTCACAGTGTGAGCACAGCAAACAGACACAGTGAGCTCCCTGACTCCTGTCTGGCCTCCTAAGAGATGCACATTTAGAAACAAGTAAATTTATAGATAAAGCCACAAATCTCAGCTGAGAGAACCTGTGACAGATATTCCTCACTGAGCCTGCTGACCTCAGACAAGCAATGCAGCTGCTCATGAGATGGCTCCTTACTTAGGAATCTGCACCACTTGGAGACAGAGTCTCCTTTGGGAACTCGTAGAAGTTCTTATCAGTGATCCAAAAGCATCTAATGGAAAAAGAAATTCCTGTAACATAGTTTCATCTTTACTGTACTGATTACTACATACTTCAGAAGCAGCAGCTAAAGCGAGCTCTTTTCAAGGAAGTAGAATAATCTCCCACTTAAAATTTGAGTTACATTAAACAATTAAGGCAAGGGAAAGAAAGCACGGAGGTGTACACCAACTGCCAAAAAAAAAAAATCCCACGGTTTTAGCTCCTAGAGTTTGGAAGACCTTGAAGTTAACAGTTTTACAGAGGCATGCTCTCAGATGACTGTATCTCTTGTTTGTTATCCAGCTTCCCTGCTCTATTGTAGCTGCCTTTCTCAATCAGTTAACTGAAAGGTTCTGCATAACAGAGAAATCTCAGAAGAAATGCACAGACCACCTCTTCTTAGCAACTTAGAGAGTTGAAGGCTAACATAACTGTGGGACAAGCCAGGAGAAGAGCTTGAGTGGAATCATCTGTATTCACTAAGAGGGCAATGCCTCTTTTCAGATCTTGGCTGGATATTTATTAAAACCAATGCAACGCTGAAGACAAACAACATTTGGCCCAAAGGCCAAAAGAAAGCCCCGATAATGAAGGTCCCATTCAGAAGAATTTCCATTCCTCCTTACTGAAGTGCCTCTAGTAGCAAATGTAGCACCATAATAATAAAAAACATGCATGAACATGATCCCAAACCTCCTCTGTTGAATAATTATAAAGATTCCATCAATGTGCACCTCATAAAGAGACTTTAATCAATCCCACTGGAAAACAGAAAAGTGGTGTTATTGTCATCATCATCTCTCACAGGACTGGGGAAAAAATCAGCTTCATGAATCAGGGTTGAAGTACTGTCCCTTTTCTGCCTTCAAGACTTCTACAAAGATTTTTATTTTTAGGAAATGAAGAGTGAGGAGAGCTTTCCAAACAAAACAAGCAAACACATTTTGGCACTATGTAATTCTGACTGAACTTGTTTTCTGCTGTTTAAGTACAATGCCTTATTTCCTCCAAGATACTTCCATGCTTACTTGATTGACTAATTCACCATTCATCAGGTAATGAAGACAGTGTAACAGCTGATTTTGTTGCTGCTGCCTATCGTTGACCAGTTTCAGTCCAACTGTTTTCCTCCTACTCCAGCTTGAATCAGCACCTTCTTTCACTGTCTTTCAACACTAAGAATACTTTATTGATTTTTTTGTATATACTCAGTAATCAGGTAATAGAAAATTATTTTCAAGAAAACTATAAATCAGTCAATCAAGATACAAAATTAGACTAAAATCTTGGGACAAGAAAATAAAGCAAGAGCATTGTTGTGTCCACCATATCTTTTGATTTGAGAAAATTGTTTGGATATTCTATAGTTTACTTCATCACTACCAGTTGCCTTCTTCACAAAAAACACTAGAGAATGTATTCACATTCAAGTTCATAGTGGTATAATACAGAATATGTTTCTATTTACTAACACAAACCAGAAAGATATTTATAATACTGTGACACACTTTAATGAGAAATACTGCATGCAACAGCACACTTAGGAACAGTGTTCTGAGCCAGCATTATATGTAGGCAATATGTAATGCATTATCATTACCAGTAATGGACAGAAATTACATTTAAATATATGGAGATAAGCTGATTTACCTAAAGTCATTACTAGAATCTGTCCGAGACCTGCTGGCTTTAACTTCTACCAAAGAAACGACTCAGGAGTGCTGCAGTTAAATGTTTCAATTAAAATGAGAAACTTGTGGCAGTGTGACATCTGAAAGGCACAGCTGACACAGCCTTAAATGATGTTGTAAATTCCATGTGCATATTCTGTTTACTTGTGGTACAAAAGCAGATATATTATTATCACAGCTGCTACACTTTCTTAAAATGCACTTTTCTTACCAACCCTTCCATTACACAAGAAATACCTCTACAATTCAGAATCTCAGCAGCACAGAACATGAAAAGTTGGGGGCTAGTTGTAGTATCCAAATTTAACTCTTAAATTGGAGGCATAGCTGAGGGGGGAAAATGAGATTCATATAGGGATCAACTTTGTTGTCAGATTCTGTTTAATATCTAGCAAAGAAAACTGACTACTTTGAACTCCAAAATTTGCCAAAATAAGCATTACAATAAACAGACAAAACACTATGTATAGAGTTTTTAAAAGGTATCTGCTAACAGAAGATATTCTTATTCCATCAAAAATAGTATCTGTTCCTGAATAAATAGTATCTATCCAGTACACACAAAATGAGAATAGAAATGCTTCACAGGCAGGAAAAAAGCCCAACAATATTCTGGTAACCCAGATCACTACTTGGTAAATACTGGATGAGACTGGATCTGATATAACACTCCATTGTGACACAGTGTACATGACAGCACCCCAGATCATCTTTCCAAGGAATCAAAATGTCATCGTGTCATGATGCATTCTGATTCAAAATATTATTTCTGAACAATACTTTTGCAGCAATCACTGCATTCTTAAGTTTTACTTCCTGACAGAAAAGGAAAGTATCTACTACAGTGACATAAAAGGATAAAATAGCTTGTTAAAAGAGAAACGGAAAGAGTAACAAAAAAATTGCTGGTGAGTTGGAGACAGCTCCACACAGGAATGATTTTTTATGGGCAAGATGTTAGAATATTTCTCTCTGCTGAAGCATCTTTAGAAATAAAATGATAACAATTAAGTACAATGGCCAGATTATGTTCTCTCAAAACATTTAAACAAAGTATGGTGTGAATTATTAAGTGTGATGTGAACTGTCTCATCTAAAACCACTGAACACAAAGGCCTCACCTCTGGCTCAAACTTCTTGAGCCAAGGATTACTGGATCCAGCACTGGGCATTTATTTTGTCCCCTAGACATCCTCTACTGGCCAGTGTTAGAGCCAGGACTGAGGGGTTGATCCTGCAGATCAGTACAGCTGCCAGAATTTGCTGCTCCTACACTAAGGAAAATCTTGATACAAGAGTTGCTTCTGGCACGCCCAAGTTAATTTTGGGGCACAGATAATTCTTGACATTTAGCTTCCAAATAATTACAGTGCTTAAGTTTATGATAAAAATAACCTTTTAGATCTGTTCAGAGGTGTGAATGCTTTTCAAATTTACATAAAACCCATATATGCTGACTAGAAATCTACAGCTCAGAATGAACATATTGCTCTATTCTAGGCATCTATATACGCACAGAGTATTGTAAAATACAAAAAAACCTGAGTACTTTGCTTGTCCCCTTTGGAAGATCTGTGTCTGCCCAAGCTGAAAAGGTCTCCAACTACTATGCACAATTAGGACAGCAGAATACAGGCCAGATTTAGCCCTCCAAACAAAGAATTTCTAAGCATGTCTTTGATTTTTATTTTTTTCCTGTGATTTATCCAACAACGAAGGTCACTGCAAACCACAGAGCACACATTTTACTGCTTGTTACAGCTCATACAAAACCACAGTGAGCAACTCTAAGGTAAAATATGTGCTATTTTTCTTAACTCACGTAGAGCATGCTTGTATAGATATAGCATCAAATTATCAAGTAATCATCGCCTGTGTTAGTGGAAAATAGAGCAGCATCCAACCATTACTGAAGTTGTGGGAAACCATTCACCAATTTTAACGTCTTTCGAAGTGTTATTATTTTCGTCATCGAAATATCACTGCTGATAAAAATCTTTTAGCACGGGAAGAAAAACATTATTGGGAAAGCTTTAGAATAAAATGTGCCAGAATCCAACTATTTTGGTAGAGTGAAGATACACACAATACATGGCTAACTTACAAATGAGGAAATCAATTCTCATAAATGTTTATCAACCTAACAGCTACTGACAGGGTAAATTCCATGATGAAGCCATGACATTTATAAAAAAATTAATCCACTCTGATTTTTGCCTCTGATTTTTTGACAAATTTGCTGTAACATGTACTTATTTATAGGCTTCCAAAGATGAGTGAATTCTTCAATCAATTTGTGGGAACCACAGCCTTTTGTATTCAGCCCTCAGCCTTAGGAAAGAGTTAACTAGATGCAAGAAAAAGTATCCATAATAGAAATAATACTACATATGGCGACATACTAACTTAGATAAGATGCATCTGAATTGAAAAGAGGCACAGTAGTTGAATTACTAAGGTAGGTACTTAGAAAGGCAGGTTCTGTGTATGATATCCACACTCTAGGCTTGGCTCAAAAAAATCTACAATCCCTTGAGACTCCACATCCTACTCACAGTTATAACAATTCCAACATTTAATTAATTACAATCTGAAAGCTGAAAACCTCTGCTCCATGGGAGTCAAGTATTTTCATGTGATCATAAGACCGCAGCAGTTTATCACTCATTAGCAAAGTCATTATATTTTTAGTGTTCGTGGTTAACACCTCTTATCTGCAAGTAAAATGCATTCATTTAAAATATGAGCAGCCATGAAAAAGTGGCATTAAGATGATTCACCCTGCAATCGGGGTTGTCTCAGAGCACCACCTAGTCATTTCTAATCAAGTCAATACATGAAGAGAAATAAATATAAATCAGTCTTTGCATAAGGACACACAAATTGAAGATAAAAAATTCAGTTTTGTCTTCTAGATAGAATGATAATGATAAGCCCTTTTAACTTCCCTTTCCAAGTCAAGATGAAGGCCTGCAGTTACCCCTTTTTAGTTTTTAGAGAAATAAGTATTCCACCACAAAGTTAAATTTTTAGGGTAACATTCAAACCCAATGATTCAACTTCAAGGATTTTCTTTCATTCCAGTAGGACTTTAATATGCACTATCCATGACTGGAGTCACAGCAAGTAAAAGTGAGGCAGCATTTGCAAGTCTTTTCTAAAATACACAGTCAGAGCTTGATAGGAAACATCCTGAACTGTCTCTGCGAACAGTAAACCACGGACGTGAAACTCACAGACTTTTTTTACTCATGGTTACTCCTCCAAAGTTTTAGAGGAGAAAGGATAGGATGTGCTGTTACACCCCAAGATTTCCCTCTCTTCTCTTCACACTCGACAAGAGGGTTCCAAATTGTGCAGTGCAGGAACAGGCGATGTTCCAGGGTCCCCCTGCTCAGGCTGCTCAGTGCTGACCCTGTGCTGGAGTGTCTGGCACCCTGAATGCTGCCTGTCAGCTGAGGAAATGCCTCCTTCAGACAAATGTGAGCCCACGTATCTGCCCTTGCCCAAGAAACCAAAGGATCTCTATTATTAGTGACCTCTCTAATAGTTTAGCAAGGGGCAGGCATCAGCACTCTACTCTGTAATTACACAGACTATAAGTGTGCACACAATGACTGTGGAGAGACACCCAAATCCTTTAAGTTCATTGATAGCTGATGAGGTTACCTTTCAGTTCATATCACTCAAGATCTAGTTCTCGGAAGAACAGATAAGCTTCTCACTATTTATCAAGGTTAAAAAGTACATTATTATGTGAAAACGTCAACTTAGGGCCTCCACTACCAGCTTTCTTCCTGTGAAAAATGAGGAAAAGTAGAAGAAGGAAATGAATAAACAACTAAGTGGAAAATAGTCTGAGTACCTGGACCTCTGGCACCTTAATTTGTCCTTCACACTTGCCAGGGACTTACTCTGAGATTACTGGCTAATAATAGGACAGACCATATATCTCAAACACAAACTCTTCAAAATTCCATATGGGAAACTGATATGAGTCTGATACAAAATACTTTTGTGTTTTGTGGGATAAAATGAACACATTCACTTGCATTTTAATAATTCTAAGATTTAAGTATTATTTCCATGGTTTACACTTTTTCTTCCACATTCTGCAAAAATGTGGTTTACACAGCTGGTTGAAAATTTTCATAATCTCTTCTAGAGAATAAATCCTCTTCACATGACAAACATCCATCTCACAAAAAAAAAAAAAATGAACTCCAAGGATCCCAAATGCAAAGACTGAATTACCTACATGTAAACTTTGTTCTTTGTTAGAGGCAAAATTTTGGCTAAGAACATTTGAAATTTTGTACTTCTGTAAAAGCAAATTCAGTGCCATTTCAGTATTTCATGGTTGTGAAATACAACAGTGAAGTATTTCATGGTTTTAGTAGTATCTTACAAAGTCATATATCAAATAATATAACATTACTATTTATTCTCCATCCATGGAAATGTTCAAGGACAGGTTAGATGGGGCTTTGAGCAACCTAATCTACTGCAAGGGGCATTGGGACTAGACTATCTTTAAAGGCCCCTTCCAACCCAGGATTGTGATTCTATCTTTTTATTGCTAAGTAATAAAACATGGAATTCAAACTAACATTTCTGAAGACTGAATCTTGCAATTCAAAAACACCTTCAGTAGTACCATTCCCACCAGTTGGACAGCTCCCATTATTTCTGAACACTCAAAATACCATTCTTTCTTTGCCATGTGCAATTTCTGCTGAATGGGATGTTGCCTGCCTTGGTTTCATTCACAGATCACCTGTTCAAGGAATCACTGAATTTCCCAACTAAATATTGAGGGGCTCTTTACCATTAATATAACAAATAGAGGCTTAACATTAGCATTTCCAGATACACATGAAACACCGTATGGAAGCTTCCTGTATCTTCTGAGACATCTAACATTAACTCCCCCAAACTTCCTGTCCTACTGCTGTTTACCTAAATGTCACTGCTTTTGCTGTATCACTATGGGAACAGTGGCTGTTCCTTCTGTTCCTATATTGCCACTACCAATCACTTTTTCTTCGCCAAAATTTGCTGCCAAAACACTCTACGCACTCAAATTTAAAATACAGCCTCTAACAACAAAATTCTCCAGAAAGCATTCACCATAATGTCAGCCAAACCATTTCCAGATAAAGACAAAGTAGCTGTTTTAAGAGAACTCCCTAGATGTCATTCCGCTGTCTATACAAACCCTATGTACCATATCTGGATCTTTCACAGCCTCAAACTTACTTCTCCTTTCGACAGCCTTTTAAAGCAGAAAGCTATTTTACAGGCGGGAAATTAAAACTCTTAAAAAGATAAATATCCTGTCCAAGAATACCAAGACTTTCAGGGCAAACTAAAACATTCAATGCTCATCCCTGAAGTTCTTGGCTAAAGTCTTATCTATATTCTCTTACCTTTTCCCCTATGGCACCAAACTATTTGACTTTCTTAGCCCACGTAATTCAGCGCTCCTTTTAAAGAAAACAACGAGTTCCGCAAGCATGAAAATTAAAAAAGCCTGATCCCTTCAGCCTGCCGTTGCTTGAGTTTTGGGATGACAAGTGGTCTGCATGCGGGGGAAAGAGGGAACGCAAGGTTCCTCTCTTCCTGTTGTCAAAAATCATGCAAAAATAACTTGGAAATGTTTGTTTCTGCTTTATATGGTTGAAATCAGATGCTCTCAGAAGCTGAAGCTAAATCAGCAGCCTATGCATTTTTCATCCACACTGATACACGCTCTCAGCCATGCAGTGCTTAGGGAAAACAGAGATGTGGCAAGCAGTCAATAGACTTTCACTACAGGAGACAAAGTCCTTTACAAAAGTCACGAGTCCAACCCACGCTGACAGGCCAGGTCTGTGCATGCTCAGTCTACCTGGGCTCAATCTGCATTAACTGTGGCTGTCAAGATTGCAAAGCCTCCAGCAAGTTCCCAAGTTCAGGATGAGGTCTTCTTACGGCATTAGGAACGCAGGTGGCACACGTGCCCAGCTTAAGGTGGGCTTGCACCAACACCCCCACGACCACACAAACACAGAACTGCAGCACTGGCCAGCAAAACAATGTGGCCTTTGCCAAAAACACGTTTTAGTGACTTTCACTTAAATAAGGTAGTTCCATTATATTTAAGAAAAAAATGTAAAACACTAAGTACCATTCAACTTGGTCCTAGAACGGAGAAAAGCTTTCTGTTCCACACTGTGCCTCAAGAATTAGAGTAGCTGAGGCCCCTCAACAGGAGGCAGAGCCAGTCACAGACTTTGTACCTGAAACTATTCATCTCTAGCTTTCAAAGTAGGAAGCATCATTTAATACCAAGAGACCTGTCGGTACAGTTCAGTTAATCACTGTTCCTTGTTATCCCTGAAATCTTCATTTTGTTGTTCTGAAGTCAGTCATGTCAAGAGATTTTAAGACCTTATTTTAATAAACATACAAAAGGTAAATAATTTGGTAGGTTGCTTTCTTTCAGATTTTTCCTTTGCTATAGCAAGAAATAAACTATGAGATAACAAGTTACTTGAACTCAGAACTACTAAGTCTTCTTGTGATGAAAATAAACATAAAATTACTTAAATATCATTTCATGATGAATAACTGGCTTGTGCCACATTGGTATGTGTTTTAAAGGATTCTGGATGAATACATGAAAAAAATAAGTAATGACATCATAATAAATCCAACAGAGTGAAAACTGCAGTAACAAAATGTCTGATAAACATAATACAGCTTTGGGGTATTTGCTACCCAGTTCCTTGGAAGGACTGCATTTGTCTGATTAGCTGAGCCGCAGAAGATGCCGTCTTGCTGGAGGCTGCTGCACTCTGCAGCCACCGTCAGCAACCCAGAAAAGTATAATTATCAAACCACTGAACCTTATTAACAAACACTTCTCATGCTCCTATTCTCACATTGTAAAGAGATTTCCTTTGTGCTGAACAAATGTAAGCAGCTCTGTGGGCTCCTTTGTGCCACTGGATCTCCCACAACATTTTAATGAAATGCTGCCTGGTAGTTCAGCACAACATGCCTAAGCTGTCAGGTGTGATTAAATTCAACATATCACCTGGTATGTATCACATGAGAAAAGGACAACTGAATCTTTGGGCTGAAATATTTCCCTCAAACTAATATTTGATGTATCTAAATTATTAGAAAATTTGGAACAAAAATAAATTTGAAGACTAAATTCTGAGCTTCTGCAGGTTCTTCATCTACTGTGATCCCTTCACCTTTACCAACCAGCACAGACTACAGCTTGTATCATGTGATTTACCACACTAACAAATAGCAAGATTCAGATTCTTAATAATGGCATCATCCAAAGGCAGAATTCTTCAAAATTGCAAACAGGTAATAGCTCTCTACCCCTTTGAATCACAATCACTGTGAAAAAAATTGTAACAGCAACAGAGTTAGACACTGCCCAAACTTCTAGCCATGCGTCTAAACCAAAAATGTACTGGCACAATACCTTTTAATATTAAAGGAGGGGGGAAAAAATCTTGATTCATAACTAAATAAATGCATGCAAATCAATCTGCCTGTAATTTCAAAGTTTAATCATTCCCTGCAAACATTGAAAAGTCAAATTATGTATCATGGTCAGCTGTGCTGACATCATTGAAAATCATTAAATTACGAGCATACCTCAAATCTTTACCTAAGTTTGTTTCAAACGCTGAAGTCAAGCACCTACATTTCTGAGAAATACCACACTGTTTAATCGAGGCTTTCTTCAAAAAAAAAAAATGGAACTCTAAAAGCTCTTTTCTTCATAAAAATAAAAAATCACAAACAATTGTAAGCAGCTAATTGGTTTTACCAAGTGAATTTCATTCAAGCAGATACGACACTCAGTCTCAATCTCTTCTGAAGCAGGCAGTGGGGGGGAAATACAATGATATTCAATTTGCAATTCATTAAATGAAAATGTTATCACAAATGATTACACAATGACCAAAAGAAAAATACATCACTTCCATCCTAATTAATATTCTCCCACTATCACTATATATTCATTTAACCTTTCTTCATGGCCCTATTCTTCCAGATGGCCCTGCAAAAGAAAGGCTTGGGTGCATGACAGAGGGATAAACAAATCTGAGTTCTTGCAAAATGAATGGTAAACCAAATCACACATTCGATTAACCATGACTGAAAACAGTTTGTCATTAAAGCTCACCAGATTAGAAACTGCATTTCAGTTGATTTAACAGCTACATGAGTGTTTTGAAGTAGTCAGGGACCAGCTTTCTAAAAGCACCCAGAACTACTCCAGTTCTGCTCAAATTAAGCAAGCCAGCCTTGACCAGCCTTGCAAAAGCCATGGATCCCAACTCTGTGGTGTTTCAAGACACAGCACTCACACACAAACCATGGCAAAAACACACAGTTCTCAAAGCCTAATACACATCTGACATGAACATATTTTTAAAATAAACACCCATACTCTGCATAACCTAGAGTTTTAAAACAGGGTTTATAGAGGAAATCCAAGTAATATTTATGGCAATCTGTGTTTGGTGTGGCATTGATACATGGCAACATGGAAAACTTCTCAATTCTATGTGTTCATTTCTTGAGTAAAACTTTCAGAAACAACTTTCAGGGTTTCCTTTAGCATAGCAGCTATTGTGAAGGAACAAAACAATAACCAGTATTTTGTTAGATTTACATACTCAATATTGGAATAAATGAGTAATTCACATGCTTTACAAAAAGTCAGTAAACTAGTTTTATCACCAAGATTTTCATTGGTTTTTTTAGAGTATTTCAAAATCCACTTTTACTCTATTCCAAGAGTTTGTATATAAAGTACAAACTTCTCTAACTTATCTTAAATGCTCAACTTGTATCAATTACAGCTATTTTAATACCAAATCTGACTACTTTCCCCAGTGACCACTCAACTGATACAGTAACTAGTATGATTGTTCTGTACTTTTAAATGAACAGGTTTACTTTTATTACAACCAGTTGATACTTAAACATTTCACAGGCATATCCTTATCAAGCAGGGAGTAAGGGAAAAGGAGGGTGGGGAATCACTGCTCTCCACAGCATAAAGAAACCCAACAAAAAAAGTTTTTCTCTACCAGTGCAGTACCATTCTGTTTGGGAGGCTGACTTTAGGCTATAATAGAAAAAGAACTCTTTCTGGTGTATGCTCTCTCTCCCCAGGCAGTTTGCCAGTAGTGCACTACCAGCAAATCTCTTTAAGGACAGACAAGCCCTTAGTAGGAATTCCCCACAGGAACCAGCTTGCAACTTTGAACACGGAAAAAACATTTCCTTTCAAATGGGAATGATTAAGTACATCTTTTTGTAAGGCCCTCTGGTCTGGACAACTGAGAAGCTCTCTCTTGCATTTAAAAAAAAAAAAGTTTTGTACTGTCATTAACCGAAATCTGTAACACCAAACTGGAGATCTTCACATACCCTTGTACTCCAAACAGACATTCTAGGATCCAGCTACTTCAGCATGGATTAAGTTGTACTGGGACACACAAAATAAATGAAAGAGGAATAAGGACTTGACTGTGTTATTCTCAAACTCCTACAAACTCAAACGACCTTTCTACCAGTTGGAAATTGCCAGTCATCCTGGTCATATCTTTCCTTTGGGAATGTCCCTCTTCCTAAACCAGAGTGAAAGAAAATTTATGTTTCATTCACAGCTAGAGACAGACTTGACACATGCAATTACGTTCACCAGAAAAATTCAAGAGCCATATCATATTACTGGGGTAGTGCAGCACAGACAGTATAGACCCAGGAACCTACTGCAGGATAAAGTGGGACTAAAACACTAACAACTCAGAATTTGCATCAGTTTTGCAATGGTGCGCATAACAACACAAAGGAAGAAAGTTTTCTAAATTCAAAATCTGCGCTGAGAAATCTAAGTAATCCATAATAATTAGCTAATGCATATTACTGAAGTTTTGGGCTGACAGTTGTATTAAAAAAAATTTAAATTGAAATAGGAAGATTCAGCTGCTTACTACATTACAATATTTTTTAATAATCTCCTTGCAGAAATGTCACCTATTAAGAAATTCTTGCAAATGTGCAAAGGTTACTTACTGATGCATTCTGTCTCACCTAATAACCATCAAATAACTTTATTATTAATTTTCAGAAAGATAAGGCATGTTGTTCTTGTAGTTAAATAGTTATTCCATGGGTTTTTGAATGAGAAAATACAAACAAGGGTATCAACGTACATGAAAAATAGCAAAAAAAAATTATCAAAACTATCCCTCAGAGCATTTGCATACAGACAAAAAAACTGATCCAAGTCTCCTCATTTTAAGCCTGTGTGGGGATTTTTTTTTTCAAAATTGAACTGCTGATTGTCTCACAGGCCCTACCTGACTATTCATACACAGACATGCAAATACATTTCACTGACTTGAATCAATGCACAATGTAAAATTCCTGTGGAATATTGTTACACTTAGATGCTATATTTTTGAATCTTTTTCAGATTAAACTTAATGATATTTTCTCTTACAACAAATTAATCTGGTATCTTTAGTATGGGTAGCTTGGCTAAGCACACACAAGTCATTATAAGGTCTCCACCATGTTTTCCCAAGCAAAGTGAAGTATTTTCACTAGAGTCCAAATTATCTTGCATCTTTCCTGAAAAGTTTACTTGGGTGACTTTTATGCCAGCTAGCAGAGACATTAGGAGAGAGCATTAGCTAAGAATCCAAAGATAGAAAAATATCAGAAACACAGTATCAAAAAGTTATTTAGATTGGAAGATTTTCTAAGTGAGTGGAAAGAGAGCCAGGCCTTAAAGACTCTTGAGCTGAAAAAGTAAACAAAGCAAAGACAGTAGATAAACACAGAAATCCTTCTAAGATAGAACATTGAACACTTAGCAATTAAACAAAAATCTTCAGAATTATTTACTAAATGTGGTTAAAACTCATAGAATTCTACAACAATATTTTCAGATAATCTCCACATAGAGGACAACTGGGTGCAAGGTAGAAACCAACAGCCTTTTCAATGGATGGATTAATTAGTCATGTGGCCCCAGAACAGAATGAGTCATCGAGTAGCTAATGAGATAAGGACAGGAAGCCTGACACCTCTAAGTCAAGAGTTCAGCCGGTTCTTCTCAGAGTACTCTCCTGCTGTGCCCTAGATTGAAGGCACAACACTGGCTTTCCTCCTGCTGAAGGGACGCAAAGAGCCACGTAAAGCTACTTACAGAGGAAATCTTTGCTGAAAGTAGGACACAAACATCACCTTTCTGTAGCAGTGTCCCCCACTACGGCTCTCCCAGCCCCAACTGCCTGGGATAAAGAAGAGACATCCGGGACCATCAGCCCCCAACCTGCTCTGCAAGCACAGGCTAGAGAGACAGCCTTTAGCACAGAACCTCGCCCTGAGAGGGCTCCTCACTGGCAGTGGTACTCAAACACGGCTGAAGAATCCTGTTATCAGGGGCACAGAGACTTTAATTAACATTAGGGGTCCTCTGTGCACTAGAGGCAAGCTCTTTACTCGTGGGAGTTTGCCAATTTGCTGTGATTTATACAGCTGGGTCTCCCACCCCATGACTCTGCTGTCAATCTCTTCTCAGGTAGAACTGTGTCACCACTGCAAACCTTGGGGGTCTAGTCACAGTGCAAACAAAGATTTAACTCAAACTTTAGGGGTGTCATTTTCAGCAGCTCTGGATGGATGGATGGATGCCGCCTTATTGTTCATATTTACTTATTAAAAAGAAGGAAAGAAAAAGAATAACCGACAATGTCTTGACCACGACCAAAATCCAGACTTGTATTGCACTGGTCTGCCTGCACATGATAAAGACAGAAGCCCAGTGCAAGTCAGGGCAATGGGAAAGGCAGCAGGAGGCAAATCACAGAACAGAACATGGGACAGCAGGATGATACCAGGAAGACAAATTGAGGTGGGAGAACGAGATAGGGAAAAGCATGCTGCACAAGAGGACAAACAGAAGAGAAAACCCAGAGGGAAGCCAGAGGGTAGAGGCAAAAGATAACAAGAAAGAAATGAGTGGGAAGTTAAAGACAAAAGACATGAAGGGAAATAACATAGCATAGATGAGGAAAAAAAAGGAAAAGACAGAAACAGAAGAAAGATATATACAGGAAGCCCTTTCTGCTAGAAACTGCTTCTTATCAAGCTCAGACAAGAAACACTTCCAAAAAGGAGAGCTCAATCAAGCATGCAAAGTTCAGATCACCTAAAACTTCTGAAGGCATATGAAAGAAACTACCTTAAAATATGAAGCAGTGAGCTAATCAGGATTTCATCTCAAAGTACATCACACCTGCTCTGCTCTAACAGAAAACGCCTCAGTTCAGTAATAATTTCACCCATCTGCTTGGAGAAGAACAGGGCCCACTTGTGTCAGTACATTCAATAATTAAGGACTAATTATCAATGAAGTAGAATTCAGGCTTAACAGTTCAGTAACTATTTTTAAAGTTCATGACTCTTTACTGCAGCCTATGCAATACACACACCATGAGAGAACTACTCCAGTCAAAATACAGAAAAGAAGATCCCTTCCTCCTGCCTCTCCTGGCACACATCAAAGACACATCAAGGTGTTTTAGACAAAGGATTAGACAAAATTTCCCATAGAACACAGGACTGTAACACTTGGCAAGTGGTCAAGCACAGCCCAGTCTGAATTTCATTCTGCACCTCTGCTTTGTTTGAACGGATTGTTTTGTATCACTCACTACCAACACCTCTTTCCTGAGAGAGGGTAAGCATGACCATGAATCCACTGGGCAAGGAGGTAGCTGTAGTGCACCCTTGATCCCAGAGACTGGCAAAAGGCAGATCACAAACCACAGCTTGTGCATTCACAAGACAAAAAGGCATACAAATTAACTAATAATGAAAGGGACTCCTATCCTACAACATCATTGCTTATTATTACCATCTGCTTAATTCAGTCACCAATATAATGAAAAAACCTTTTCTTGCTTCCCTAATTTATCATAAATATCACCTAGCATGCTGCTGGCTCTGTCACAAAAACACCAGTAATCACAACTTGCAAATCAAAGACAAGTGACCAACACAGAAACACAGCTGAACCATCCTCACACTCCACTTGCACTGTCAGCTTTCTATAAATAATCTACTGTTCCAAAAGGAAAGGTGTGGAACCCCCTCACCGACATTTATCTTAAGATATTTAGGATTAAAGATAGACTCATTTCCAAGAATAAATTATACCCAAGATACAGCCTATTTTTAAAAAATACATATGTATGGATACATTTGATTTGATCTCTTAAGACACATGTACCTGCTTCTTAAAATGTTTGTCACATTTTTGGTTACTTGGTTATAAAATTTATTTTGCCATTACTACTGCAACATATAACTGACTTTGTGTTGGTTAGGCATCACATGTGGAAACATTAATGAGAAAGGAAGAACAGGGATCACTCACAACCAGAGGCTGGGTGGTTGACACAGGGTCAGTGTTTCACGGGCTCAGTCACAGGCAAAGACAGAAACTCTCTCAGGTTTCTCTTGCAAGTCTTGGAAACTCCATACAGACTCTGCCTTCCAATATCCCACCACAGAGAGGAGTGACTACCTCCTCTGCACACCCATCCCATGCACTGAGGTTGCCACTGCAAACTTTCCAAGTCATAAAGGATGAACACTTGGACTGCTCGAATTCTCACCAATGTACCTTCTCATGAACCCAATAGAAGGAAAAGTTTACATTTCTAGTTCCCATTTACCAGTGTTCCACTGGTTTTTGCTCTCGTACCATTGCTTCCTCATTCTGAGGCTGATTACAAACTATGTCTATTTTGTATTCACAGAAAAACTCCACATGTATAAATACTTCATTTTTCTGTTTACAAATTCCAAAAAAATGAGCCAGTTCAACTAGCTGATGGAAAGCAATTCATCAATTCAATTCAATGAACCAACATCAAGAGAACCAAGCCAGATATAATATCCATAAGCAAACTAAAATTTATGAAGCTGAGCTTGAATTAAAGCCAGAGTGGAGTAGTGTCCCAGCAAGACCAGAGTGCAGGGCTCAGGTCAGGCATCCATGTCTACATGCAGGGAGCTAAAATCCTGCCAAACCTATAAGGTTCAATGACGACTAAGATTTGGTCTGTTCACAAACCAGACGAAAGATCTGAACATTATTAACAGAATAATCCCTTCTCCCGCTGTAAGATACAGCCCTCTCTCCAACACTTATTGACACAAACACCTCAAGCAGCAAGAAACACAGGATCCAGCAGGTTCCCAAGCAAGCCTGAAGGTTCCTAACTCAGCTCTTCTACTATATTCCCTCATAGTGTGCTTGAATCCACACTAACAAAGGGAAATTGTCAGTGAAATAATAGAGGAGAGGCATGAACTCAGACCACTGGTTAACATATTTCACGATGGAGAACCTCAGTCCTAAGAAAAGCCAATGCCACTCATTCCAGAACTATTTATTTTATTAGATTGAATACACAGCATGTGTCTGTGTGCTCCCTTATTGAGTTTAAATCTGTCCCAGCAACTCAAAGTACATTGTCAGTATAAATTCTGTTCTTTGAGCAAACTTAGTGGAATGACTCAACATCAGGATAAACAGGATGCAAATTTAAATGAGAATTTGAGAGAATTTAAACGGCCAAATAAACTTCATATACATATAACTGGAGGGAATTAAAGAACCCTTCTACTTGAAATAAATAAGGATTAAGAATCTCTTACTAAAAGAAAAAAGAAAAAGTCACATAAATTATTCCTTAGACTAACCTGGCCACATTAGATAAAAAAAGAAAAATCATCAGGGATGAAAATGTCCACTGTCTTTCTAAATACTAGCACATTGTAGAATTGAAATCGGGTCAGAAACACCAGACAATAACCTAACAAAACTAACTCTAGAAACATTTTTCAAAATGATTAGCCTCTGACACAAGTAACTGCTTTACCCTTTTCATGTAATGCTTTCTGAAATTAGTTATTAGCGGATCTCGGGGTGGACTGACAGCTATGGAGATTTGTGCCCTGAATTTCTCAGAGGGAAAAAAAGGAAGTCAGTTGGTTGGCTGGACATACAGCTGCATAACTCATTCTTTACATTGACCTGAATTATTCTGCCTTTCACAGCAATTTTTATTGTCCATATTTGCTTAATCGTGATGAAAAACAATAAAAAATGGGTCATCTGCACAAAATAATTAGGAAAATAAGCATATACACACCACGAATTATGCAAACATGTTCATAAAATAGAAGACCTCATATCAACCCTAATTTTCCAGGTAAACTAATCCAAAATTACCTACTTATTGGTATCCGACACATTATTTCGTGAACCTCCTCTCCCATCTAAAGAGTCACATGCACATTATGAGTGCACAAGACCACTCAACTCCACTATCTCAAGATGGAGTCTGATATAAACAACAAAATCACTGCAATGTAATTCAATATTACCCTTGAGTGATAGCCTTTGCAAGTTCTAGAGAATTAAAAAAATTTCATTTCCATTTAATCTTTTCAAGCACAACCCTAGCATATTATTTTTAATCAAAGAAATACATCTCTACACACCACTTACTGCAGTACCATCCCTTTTTCAGAAGATCATTTATACCAGCAGTGACCGCTTTGAAAATTCACACTGATGTTCCAATCACTTTAAAATATATTAATGCAAAATCTCCGACCATCCTCTCTTTAAAAATTAAAATATCCAGTAAAATAAACAGCCAAATAACACCATTAAAAACTGCAAACAGAGTAGACAAGTCTGCTAGGAAAGGCAGTAAACCTTCAAGTCTGAAACAAGTGTCAGAAACAGTAACAGCTAATAAATATATGTAATCAATATAAGCAATAGAAACAAATTAAATATTTTATGCCACACAAATATATGGACACACACAGCATAATACTAATGCACATTTGTCTCCAAAGAATTTTACTAATAAAAAACCTAATTTTGAACACATGACAAAGTAACACTTAATACTGGGGGAAAAAAAACACAAAGCAATTCCATATACATTTTGTAGTATCACTATATACCAATTTCTTTTACTGAAATTACCTATATGTAGTGCAGTCTCAAATACTAGCAGTTAATTATGTTAAAAGCATAACAAACAAATATAAAATAAAAATTCCAGTGTACTTACCAAATTATGATTAGTTGAATTAGAATCATCTTCTGGGAATGGGATGTAAACAGCTAAGGCCACACAATTGGCAAAAATAGACAGTAGTATAAATATGTCAAATGGTCTGGAAAATCTTGTTAAGGAACTCATGACTTACAAATATCTACAAACTTTTAAGTCTAGTTCTCCTTTCAGCATCAACAATGGTAAAACAAGTCTTGTCTTTAAGGCAATCTTTTGACTGATAACTCTGACAAACACTCCATTACCTTTAGTTATAGCACTATATATACCATATTATTTTCCATCACAATGATCCTTCAACGTCCCCTTCCTTTTGAAAAGAGTGAAAACTATTACTCATGCTGTCACAGAGCACTTTATATTAAATTCCAAAGATGAATATAATTACCCACTCTTAAATCAACATGTGGGTCATCATAATGGGCAAGGAATAATCATGGAGCTGTTCTGTCCTCATATACTTATGTAGGTCTTATTAATATACATTTTTCCAAGGAGGAAAATCATTTGAAATATAGTTCATGGTAGGATATGAGAAAGATTCCCAGAAAGCCACAACTATTCTCTTATACGAGAGCTAGAAAGCTGTACAATTGACACGGGAAAATTCTGAGTCCCTCCATGTCTGTGACAGCTGCATTCCTGAATCCTGGCTTTGGCCAGGACAGATGAAAATTTAGGTGAGTTGAGTAGAAAATAGAATATCATGGCTGGCTTGGCAGCCACACAAAGAGAGGCTACAGACTTTCACACTGACACCAGCATGGCCTGCAGCTCTGCTTTTTATACTAGAGCTGGATGACAGCAGTGAGAACCTGGAGATACCTTCTGTCTTCCAGAAAAAAAATTCTTCCTTTTCTTAGAATTCATGCATATGAAGCTCATCCTTCAGTTCATCATCGATTTTCCTTTCTCCCAAGGTATTTTACTATTCTCAATGACTAGAAACATGGAGGTACCCAGATGAACCCATCTGTGGAAGTTTGGAAAAGAAGTACTTCGGACCTCAGCTACAATTTTTGGCATCCTTTCCTGTATTTGATGCACAACTTCTGGATATGTTTCCATAAGAGTCCCATAAAAGACTGGGGTAAGAGTACTAAATATATTCAAAAGCATATTTTTGCCAGTTTAAAAAGTTCCCTGGGAAAAAAAAAAAAAGTCCTACAAAGCCCGTATGTCCTATAAGATGTGTTAAATCTTGTTTGTTGGCTTATTAAAGTTTGTCACCTTGAGGGCCACGTTTATGTCTACAAAGCAGATCAACATCAACAGCTGCTACATTGCGTACAAAATAAAGTTACAACAGCATTTTCCAGACTGAAACGAGCAATTGATACCATCACAAGACTGACAACCTTGTTTTATGATGTGGTGCTACTGGGACAAATTCTCGCTGAGTTACTCCACTCTAGATCCATAGTAATTTCATTTACCTGACCTTAGCCAAGGAGAGGCCAAATTACTGAAATTAGTTGGACTTCTACCAGTTTAAATGAAAGAAGAAGCCATTTCCCTATCTTTAATTTGCAATTGAATTTTGTACAAAGAACTGAGAAACACCAACCCTATAAATGAGTAACAGCTCTTATTGCCAGGTTGGCTGTTCTGTTTATAGTAACAAATTGAGTTTTACTTCAGTAATCTACTGTCTTGAACAGCTGTTTCCCATTACAGGGATGTTGCCATGGCTAATAGGCTAACATTTTTCTCCTTGTACCTCAGCAAAACTATTTTCTATTCCAAACCTTTTCTCCGTAATTAAATAATATACCAAACCAACATGCTCTCAGTTCTGCCAGAGAAATACACATATCTCCACATCGCAACCAGTGAGCTAAAGAAAAAGCCATCCTTCCCATCACACAGGTCATCGTGAACACAAGGCAGCATCTCTGAACTCCCATCTAGATGCTCCCAAATATGTCTGGTGGTAGCCATAAATTGTACAAGCTCAGAAGATTATTATATTCCAGATATTTTTGTGTGTACTTAGAATGTTTCCTTGGCTTAAGTAAAATTCTTCCCTACTTTTAGTACCGGGAAAAACAATCTTTTCAAAAAGATTTCTATATCTGATTCATTTGCCCTAACGGCAATACACCAAATTGCAATATGGAAGATACAGGTTTGACATCTTTGGTCATCTCCCTAACACTGGATGGCTAAATACATTCCTATCCATTCTTCCTTATTTGGAAAGGCAAAAATGCAATGCAGAGATTTGCTGGAATATAATGTAAGCTTGAAAATGTTCCCCCAACTTCTCCCAGAAAAAAAGAACAGCTATGAGCTCTTCTCTGACTTTGAGCTACCTACTTCAGTAAATGATATTCTGTGTCAATATGACACAAGAGACTATCTTTAACAGCAACTGAAGCCAAATTAACCACCACTGACATTAATGACAGTTGCCCATACGTAGAAGTGATGTAACATGTAAGTTGTGATGCTCTAAGAGATCCTGTAAAACAATCCCTTTTATACAATCAGAAAGTGTATGAAAATCATTAAAAAAGCAAACTGCAACAAAGGATACTTCCATTCTACTAGACTAATGCAGGCTCTTCGTATTGGATTGTTGAGGGATAAACAGAAAAGGGCACGGGGTGGCCGACTATTGGACGTATTACCCTGTTTTTTGCTCTTGGCATATTGCTGGCGTTTTCTTTGGGACAGAGATCCTACAGGCTGGGCTGTGGTGGTACTCATGTTTTGGGCAGCCTTTGCTTGTCTAGCAGCATCGATTGCAGCTTGCCAAGATAGAACAGTTTGCTTGGATGGTGCTGAACTGTTTGACTGAATAGCTGGTCCGTCACCAGGGAGAGGAATCCTGGTGCTACTTGCATAGTTCACCTCTGTGGGATAAAAGAAAAAAAGTACTCGGTTATAATTTTTTAATGCTAAAATGGGTCCTAATCCAAAAAGATTGTTTTAAGACCGCTTGGCAGTGTCATGCTTCCATTACATATACAGATATATACATGCATACACTTGTGCTGTGATATATGCAACTGAACAGTAGAAAATATGCTCAGGAATCAGTTTTATAATTTCAAGATTGATGTAAGTATTGAGATGCAAACAGTTCTCATTTTGATTCTTCCACTTACAATGTCTTTTTCTAACTGGATGGAAGCCTTCCTGTCCTTGTGTTTATTCAGTAAAACATACCTACCCCTTAAGCTCAAGTTTGCTGTAGCACCTCAGCATTTACTACTCTTTCAATTTATTTTGGTCGAAAGAGTAGTTGTTTAAAATTCTTACATATAGTTCAATTAAGAATAAGCAGCAAGGTAGAGGGGGAAGTCCTGTAAGCAAGTTAAATCTTGCCCTGCTTTGCATTCTCAAAGAAAAATGCGTGGATGCCTCCCACAAGCGAAGATCCAATATTGTCTGCGATAAACACGTTCATAAAGCTCTGCTGTCTTTCGCACTGGGAATCACAACCATGAACCCATCGTAAAAGGATAAGCTTTGGTTCTGTAAAAGGATGGTGTTTGGTTTTGCTGTTTCACGACACTTTAAAAAATAAACTGCACCTTTCAAATAATAATCGAGTCCTCTTTATGCAGATAACAGCAAAGAGGCAAAACACCACCTCCTCGCAAGGATCCTTCCTCGCGAGCTCTTTGACTAGCGCAACAGTCTACTCCTACATGCACCTGTAGGAAGGAGAGGCTCCTGAGTGCGATTCAAAACTTGATGCCTGGGTGGGGAAAAAAATGGAGGAACGGCACAATATACGTGCTGGGAATTCGGGCTGGCAAGAGAGATGACTGTGAAACGGATCTACCCAGGCAGGGGAGGAAAAACCGCTCGCCGTCAAGCAGCACGGAAGAGGCAGGGAAAGCACGGCCCTCCTGCTCCAGACGGGGGGCACAGACCACGGGAGCGCCGCTAACGCGCGTGGCCGCGGACGAGGCCGGCGGCGGGCCCGCTCCGGGGGCGCGGGAGCCCTAAGATGGCTCCCCGGGATGGCGGCGGGGAGTGGGGGGGTCACGGCGGG
>VZTG01003083.1:1626429-1667607 GCA_013397845.1 Melanocharis versteri
TCCCCCTCCTCCCGCCGCCGCGGGCTTTAACTCCCTCGCTGCTGCCGCCGCCGCCACCGCCACCTGCTGCTGCGGCCGGGCGGGGGCGCGGGGCCGCTCCGCTCCGCTCGCCCGGAGCTCCGGCACCGCACACGGACCCGCGCCCGCCGCCGCCTTAACCCGGTCACCGCCGCACCCGGTCCCGCCCGCGTCCCCGTCCTTCCCCGGCCCCCTGGCCAGGGCAGGGACAGCGGCAACGCCCGGGGCACCGACCGCGGCGGCAGCGGCTCTAGCGTCTCCCCCCGTGCTCCGGGCAGCGTGTCCCCGCTCTCGGCAGCTCAAGCCTCTCCGTCCTGCCCGCACTCTCTGCCCTCACCTCCAGGAAAACCCCCGAGTTATCCCAACCCCGAGCTCTCCGCTGACCTGTTGAAATGCCGTCATTCTGACTTCAAGCTAACACTGGGAGCTTCAAAGTTCATCCAAATAAATAAATTGACTTTGAAAAAAAAAACATTTTGGCTTTACCTTCCACCGCAGAACCTGCAAACATTCATTTAGGTTTTGTCTCATTGGTGGTGAAGCTACTCCAGAAGTGCCGTGTACTGATACACGTGGCTGGAGGGGCCGTGAGCTGTTACCACAAAGGAGAAAACTCGGGACAGCCACCTTCCCTTACTGCAAGGCAGTGTTTCAATCACTACAAAAAGTGATTCATGATCAAAAATTCCAATTCGAAACAGAACTGATGCTTCAAAATTATAGTTTGTTTTCTCTGCAATGAACGTTTTTCCATATTTTTAAAGAGTATTTCATTATTTCCTTTGAACAAGCCACAATCAAACCTGGTGGGTGTGAACACTTATCTTTGACAAAAAGTGGTATTTTGTTAAGAAAACTTTTCCATTAAACTATTTCTACTACACCTTCCTCTACCACTTCCCTATTCATGTCCCTACCTGCTCTTTCATTCACTCTTCATGCACAACTATGCCCATCTAATTAATAATAAATAACATCTACAGACAGCAATTAGAAGAAGGGCAATAAAACCTTAATACTGATATTCTCCAGAGAGCTAGTGAAGAATGCCCAGCCAGCAGCTTTGTAAGAAGCTCTCCATTAAGTAGAGCCTATCCTTTTCGGCTTTACCTTTGTTAACCAAAGAATTAAAAAAAAATTAGCAGTAAGGCAGATTTAAAGAACAGCCTTCCCATGAGTGCTTCTTGACCTCGGATTCAGCACACCCTCTTCTCTAATTTTCTGCTCTGACTGGCTCAGCTGCTGCAGGTTTGGTTGATTTGGGAAGGCACCACACCCTCTTTGCCGGTGTCATTACGGTGCCGGTGTTCCCAAGTTTAAACAGTCTTAACGTGCTTAGGTACTTGCATTATATGTCCAGAAATTAATTTGGACTTCTGCTCTCAACAGTCAGATATTTAGGTGTCAAAAATGCTTGGTAGATTTTCAAAAGTATCTAAATCAAGATAAGTTGCCTAACAACCACTGCAGGCACTGAAGAAGGCACCTCATGTGCTTAGCAGGAGTTAGTGCCTAACCCGAGTACGTAAGAAGTATCTTTGCAAAGCTGGACACCAGCATCCAAATTTTTTTTTTTTTATGAGGGTCATGAATTTAAGCACTGAGGCACTACTGAGAAATTAATATCTAATAAGGCCTGGATCTAACACAAAGAAAAACATCACCCCAAAAAAGGCTGCTTCTCTTGCAAATGTTTTCATAAATTTCCTGATTTTGGCCTCATCAATGTCTATTTGTAACCCCCAGTCCTTATAATGACCACAGCAATATGTACTAGAAGCTACCAAATACTCCTCAAAACCAATAAAACCATGAAACAGGGAGAAAGAAATTTGGTCCAAACTTGTAGGCATATAGTTGTGCATATTTCAAAAGCTAACTGTCCCTTTATTGCTAGATCAAATTACCTACTATATTTTCAAAATCAAAATCAGAGTTTAAAAAAATGCAAGTCCATTTAGAAAGTGTTGAGAAAGTTTTAAGGAACACTGATAGTCTTCAGTTACAAAAGTGCTAATTACTGAAGCCATCAATTCTTCTCTGATGAGCTGTTTTCCCTTCTTCAAGAAACTGGTGTCCAGTTGTTTCCCTAAGATTGCTTCATTTTTCGGTCACTTTGATATTGGTAACTCACTCCTGGATGAAATGACCAGCATTTTGTGCATGTTTTAGAACATGTCCCAGCTACTATAACAAGTGATGACATTTTGAATGAAAATAACCATTGTTCAGAGAAGAAAGAAATATGGATGCTCCCATCTGTCATACCTCTGTGTCACACCATACCCAATGTACTTCATTTACATGTTACAGAATGGTAGAGCAGGGATTAGATACATTCAATATTATAATACATTTATCGCAGATTTCCAACTAAATTACCATCATTCCCCTCTTGACAATATTTACTGCTTTTCAGGGGTTTATTCTCTGTAAGGGAAAGAGGCAGATGAAGAAACTGCCTCTTATGGACATCATAGGAGCAGAGCCTATTAAGAATTTCAGGGTGTTGTGCAGAAGGATAAACCTGCTTAACCAAAACTTCAGGCACTACGAACTCATGAAGTGGAGCACAGCAATGCTGTGCAGCAGATCATTGCAGGAAGCAAAAACAAATCCAGTTGCAATGCACGTGGGAGGAACTTACGTAACAAATACGTAATTTTATAAAAAATGGGAAGCTACAGAAGTAGCCTCGTCCTTAACAAGGCAGAGACTCTCACTCATGCGGGTTAATCCATTATTAATTCTAATAGTCCAGCTGAAGCTATTACTATGCTAATATATACTAAACTATTACTATCCTTATTCATGGGAGCAATATTTTAAGGAAACATGGCTATGTCGCAAACAAAGACCTGCAGGATTAATTCTTCTCCATGTTATGCGTTTCCTATTAATTTTGAATATATTTTCAGGTGCACGCTGTCTTCTTGCCTAAAGACTTATATTTTCATTCTTCTCATCTAATGTATGATGGAGCTACAGTTTGAGTTTGAAGATCTAGTTTGAATTTTTATCTAAAAAAGACCATGATGAAATTTAAATATGTCCATATATTGTTTATGTCATATCAGTAAATATCACCTTTCTGATGTCACTATGAGTAAGGGTGACTCTTTAAAGAACTTAAAATAGCACATTGTTATTTTGGATGTAGTTTATATAGACAAATATAAAAAGTACATACTTCTGAAAACCTATTAACTTGAATCTCAAAAGTAGATAAAAATGTGCATAAATGGATGTTAAAGTACATTAATCCACTATAGGATAAAAATGATGAAAGGGAGGCTTAATTGCCCGTGTTATTGACCTTACCTACACTTGAGATTTAATAGGTAAAAGAACTTTCAAGAGGATATAACACTGAATTTTTATATGTCCTCTGCAAGAATAGTCTTCTATGTTTTTGCATCACTGGTTTTTTTACTTATTTGCATGAGCAAAGTATCCTGATACTAAGCATAATTTTGATTTTCTTCTCTCCTATTTAGCACTTAAAAAAAAATTCAGATACAAGAAACCTACCTCACTGAGGTCCTGCCATGCCATCATTTGCATATAAGCTCACCAAGACCACAAATTTTTGAAAGCTGAATATAAATGAAGTGAGTAACATTACTTCAGTCTAGCTGGAGATTTCGCTCTATATTTTGTGAAAAAAATCTCATTGTGAAAACTTGTACAAAGACAGGGAGAGTGAGAGGGAGTGAGGGAGAAGGAGGGAAAGGAGGGAAGGCACCAGGGTGCACAGACAATGCTCTCTTCATTCGTTTGGCTGAGCTGAAGCTTCAAGTGTCTCAAATTGCCTGTAGATTAAAGAAATGGGTGATGCTCTCCAGTATTGCTTACCACCCCAACAAAAGTCCAATTTATTTTTTCCATCCTCTCAGCTGAAATTTATAGTGGTAACCAGATAGCAAAGAACTATTGCAAACATGATTTTGAATTAAATACTTTCTTTTATATGTCTGCAAGTATATTTTTCATTCTCTCTATATGCAAGTATAAACAGTGTAATCTGCTCTGAACACAATGAAAATCTGTCAAATTTTAAATCCAGTTGGACTTTTTCAAAACAAATTACTAAGAATGTAATGAAATGTGTTTTCCTGACTAATTAGATTCTTTGGCTTTGTGTGGCTTCAATTAGGACGCTATTACTCAGCAACACAGTTTACATTCTTCCAGCAGTTCTGTGTTCTAGCTGCAGGTCTTCACTATTTTCAGTGTTTACCGTATCTTTTCACTAACTCGCTTTGACTGGAAATACAGCTAATTAAAAGTTGCTGGATATTCTGCTGTTCTTTATCTCAAAGTTTCATTTCCTAGTAGTCAAAAACCAAGAAATCATCTTCTCCTTGTTCCCCTCTAATCTGCAGTAGTGGATTGTCTTCACATTTGTCTCCAGGGATGCCCTGTTATTAATAAATACTCTCCACTCCGTGTGTTATCCACCTTCCAGAGCTGTCACATGCCTACGCCAGTCCTGCTCCTTTGGGGCCCAAGTGATCTCTGGTGGGCACCAGGCCGGGTTTCCCACCCGAAATTATTTCCAGCTCTATTACTGCGCTAGCAAGGTGAATTGAAGTGGTGACAGCAGGACTACATCACCTTAAATTTAGAGTATCCATGTTTAGGATAGAAAATATTTAAACTGTTGACTGCAAGAACACATTTCAAACTGTCATTTAAGTAGATTCAAAATTTTCTCTCAAGAGTTTCATCTCTATTTTTAGTGCTCGGTAGAATGATGATTTCACAGATGGGCAACATAGCCAGCTACCAAAAAAATTCCACTACACATAATTGTGCTTGAAAATGTCACAGCAAAATGGATGGATGACTCACAGTATCAGCACATGTGCCTCATGCAAACAAATAACTTTTATAAATACAAGCCACACTCCAGGGTTTTTTTTCAGAATGTTCTGCTGGTGGCTTGTGATGGAGTTTCAAAACCCCGCACCGGAGGCTGGAAGACTACTAAAAACTGCTCAGACTTTAGACAAGCAAACACATTCGTGTGGGGGCTCTCCCCCGGCGCCTGCAGAGACAGCAGGCAGGCAGCTGCAGCCCTCGGCGGGGCCGTGGGAGGCTCCGGCAGCGGGGGCGCCCGGTCCGACAGCCTCCAGTGGGAATTCCAGCCCCGGAGCTTCCACCGCCCCCGGGGGAGCCGCCCCAGGCGCTGCCCCAGCGCTGCTGCCGAGCGGAGCCCGGCCCGAAGGAAAGCACGCTTCAGGGCAGAGACAGGAGTCCTTAGATTCCTCCTATCAAAGCCCAAATGAACCCTTTCAAATGGAAACTCGCTTTGCACTTTTAAACCAACTCTATCTGCTGTGCTACCTGGAAGTCTTTTTGCCAGAACAAGTAAAATTTATGAGCTCTGTATGAAATATTAATAAATTGACACAGATATTAGGGAATATGTAAAAATTCATGCGTTTTAACATTTAGCAGAAATCAAATTCTCAGGATACTAATCAAATTCTTCAGTTACTAAACATGACACATTACCTGGGCTTCAAAAAATGTTTGTCTCTTAGCATATAGAGGAAACTTGATTTTAACAAATTTCTCTGTAGAACCTTTCCCAAACAGATTTTAAACGTTACGCTGAGAGACATTCCTTGTCATAAGAAGACTACAGCTGCACGGTTGAGCACACCAAGGTCAAGAAATGTCCTACTTCATTCTAGGGCTGTGTCATGACACAGTTTCACATGATCCATTCTGCCTTTTGCAGGAATATGCACTATGCCGTGTGTGACAGCCAGCACTTACAGCCAGAAATGGAAGGTAAATATTCATATTTATCTTTTCAAACCATTAATTAATTAATGTATTCAGCAATGGATATGACACAAAATGTATTCTAAACTTATTTTGTTGGAAGGCAATTTTCTACGGCAGCAAAAGCATACAGGATTTGCCCATACCTGTTTCACAGTGTAGGTCTAGAAATAGGCACAAACTAAGCTTTCTCTCTGTGCTAACTGGTACCTACTGGAGAAAATGTAGTCATGTCTCTTTATTGGCATTGGCACCCCACACTCAAATAGGCACCACAGATAATAAGAAGATCACAGGCCTACAGAACAAGAAGAGAGACACAGTAACTGCATTAGAGAATGGGGGAAACAAATATACAGTGCTACTGGAGAGGAACACAAGTCTAGATTTCAGACCTGGAGCAAGCGTTTAAGGTAATTTTTCTTTAAAATCTGGCATTCTTACAAATAGATCCAATGAGCTGCATTACTCACAGGAGTAAAAGATTGCAGTTAAATAATTTAGGAAGTGTGGTATAATCTCAATACTAAATGATATGACAATAATTTTTCAAGTGCCTCACCAGGCAGAACAGAGACTGTCACGTAAAGGTCCCATCTTAGGCTTTAACATTAACATCTTGAATAAATGATCAGTCTTTGTTTTTATGAGTATCTAAACATACATGTGAGTTACATATTATTCAAAAATTCCTTTCCGTGTCTCTCCAAATGCTGTAGGATGTCCAGATTTCTACCCTACCAAGAAGTTTTCTTCCTGGCTTTATGGTGACATTCAACAAAACACAGGACCATGTTAGGTCAAACCTCTGACAACGGTACTTTCACTGGAGTTCAAAGAGCTTGAAAAGACAAAAGCATAAATAAGGAAGCAAAGTAAATATCCTTTCATATCATAAGACTTTACTGTGTAGCTCTTGGCAACACAAAGACCAGCTTAATAGACTGGGGAAACAAATCCCTATAGAAAAGCACTGAGGAATCACGTTAGTATTAGACAAGGCAACAGAGGAGCTTTCAATCAGTAACAGAGTAGATGCAAATAACAAAATTCCTTTAGCACACTATGGACTCTCTCTTTATGTGTTTCAGCTAGCAGGTGCAATTACCAAAAGGGGCTTGTGAAATACATTTTGTTACTTGAAGGGTTTGGGCATTTTTCTGTCATCAGAGACATCACTGCCCAAGCACATCAAGGATGTGCTGTGATGTGTTTAATTCCATGGAAATATTCCAGGTTTGCATCGTATTAATATTTCTAAAACAACTAACAAATTCTGTCACACTTTTGCTTTCTTCTGCATGCCCTTGAAGCTAATTGAAAATCAGTGAGTGCAGCCAAATCTCAGTATTTTATAATCACCTGCCTCACACAGTTGGCTTGTTGATGCAGTTCACTTCCAGCTTTGAACTTATGTGTAAGGTTCCTTTCAATGACTGTGGAACTGGTGTCTCAAAGTAGGGTGCCACTTCCCGGGGAAGGGGGTGTATCCCACCACGGCTATCGGCTTGAGACAGCTGACAGACCTGTCAACACACTCTGCAATTTCCAACACAACACAGCTCTCTTATGCACGCAAAATAAACCTTAGGACCAGGTGGATTATGTCTTGGGGCTTTTCCAGTTTTTATTGTAGAGAATTCTCCAAGCATTTCTCTGTGCAGGAGCCTAGCTAGGCAAACATTGGACACTAATATCTTCAGTCATTTAATATGCATGTTGCCTTTTTTTCCTTTTTTTTCCTTTTTTTTTTCTTTTTTTTTTCCTTTTTTTTGCCCTGGGGTCTTTATTTCCTGTCAAATAAAGGGATTATTCCTGAAAATGACTCTCACTAGATTCAGTAAGATTTTTATCCATTTCTACGTCTGAAAGGTTTGCATCATCAAATAAGAAACTAGAGATTATGGCTATGAAAATATGTGAATAAAAGCAAGGGGACAGATGCCGAGTCCATAAAAATTACTAAGGCATAATCTGTGTTTGCTGTTCCATATAAATACACAGTTAAAAAAAAACCAACACAAACAAAACCAACATAGAGTAAAATCTCAAAATTTATTTTCAGCTTCCAGCCGATTTAGAAGATGAAGGGTTTTTGTTTTGTTCTCTACAAAGGCAAGTGATTGAGCTTATTTATGGACATATTTTAATTCTTTAAAGATACAGACTGCTTCCTTTTGTCTCATACTGAATTTAGAAAATTGTAAACAAACCAAACGGTGAATTTCACTTAATGGTTCAATTTGGATATGTTGATCTAGGTTTAAGGGCTCTGCAAAGCTGCAGCACATTTTGACCTACTTTGTGTACAATACAGTGAGTTAAACAACACTTGATGACAGTGAAATAATTTTTAGCATTTTCAGCCCCCTGAGAGCTAATATAGCTAATATAGTACTTAGCAATATAAATCATGCGTCTGCCCTACGCATACAAAATCCCATCCTAGAGTCACACAATGTGGGCAGGTTACAGCTGTACTTTGTATCTTACACAGTCTTTCACAAATTCCAGCACAAATACATTTAAAAATTCAAGGTATAAACAAAGTTGAAAGAGAAAAACACATTTATTTTAAAAATTCTAGGAAAGACTTTGAGTCAAGCATCACTATTTTTGAAATTTTTCTGTCTCAGAGGAACTTCAGAACTGCTTTAGCCCTCAGTACACTGTGTTCTCAATGGAAATACAAATGATTGTGACCTTTGCCAAGGAGATCCCTGGCTAACAATTCAGGCTTTTAGCATCTTGCAGTCAGGCATACACTCCAAGGTAAATTAAAGCATGTCAGATATTAGACCAGCCCCTAGATGTAGTCCTGGATTGCCAGAATGTGAAGACATCTGCAAAGTACCTCTTTCCATCCATGACATGTCTCCACAGAGCAGCTCTAATTGAAGAACGAATTGTAGCTGAAAGTTTCCTTTCAGAGTGGAAAGGAGAAAAAAGAGCTCAAAAATATTTCAGGCAGTTTTGACAACAACAAGGAAAAAAAAAGAGGACCGTAGATCTTATACTGCTTTCAGTACCTGGCACAAGAAAAGGTGGCTAATGCTGCCTTCCCCCTGCCCATATTATTGAACTGGGGATCTCACCTGGGAACACTCTGCGGGAGGGACTGAGGAACACGCAGCTCACATCCACCCACACATGGACACTCACTCTAGTTAGGGAGTAGCTGATTAAAATGAGGCATTAAACTGTTCCTCACTTGTGGCAGTGAGGCATGGTGCTGCAATGCCTGGGATGGAGAGCTTCAGAACTCTGGAGAGGGCAAGTGGAACAAGCACTTCAAAAAAGGGTGGTTGTGAACATATTTTTTAGAATAATAAGCTGATCGACTACTCAGAAAACATGGGGAACAAAGCTATACAAAAATAGACAGGAAAGCTTCTTCATTAGGTTGAATTTTTGTCAAAAGTCTACACTGTAAACCCATGTGAAACATTCTTTTTCTCCATTCTTCAAATCTAATTTTGTTTTCAGATACAATAATACAATGTTATAACTTCATCAGAAACACTAGTTAAACTATACTCAAATACAAAGGTTTGGGGTTGGAGTGTGTGCACAGAAAATGGATTTGATCTTGCCTCTGATGGAGAGGTGCCCACTATAAAACCAGATGTCACATTTCATAGTGCATTAGGGGACACGCTCCGCAGAAGGACAGGTTTTGGCTTCCTAGAAACACAGCACACAATCTGAAAAACGCAGCAGTTTCTTTTTTCTGCCTAAGCATCCTGCTTACATCCAGATTTACCTTTTGGCAAGCAGAATCTGCATCTTTTCAGTCTGTGCCTGTTGCATCACCAAGCACCACCTTCTCTGCTGTGCAAATGAGCCAGCAATGCAGCAGTGGCCTGGGGGCAAAGGCTGACTCAGAACCACTGAAGCCAAACATCAATGCTTCCCTGAAATAGGCAGACACTCAATATCATTGACTTCCATGAGATCTGGTATTTCTTTCAATCCAGGCATATCCAGCGCTAAATAATGGACAAACGAGGAGTTGGGGCAAGGCAGGGAGGGCAAGGGATGGCAAGAGCATGAGAAAGATCAGCTATTCTAGGCATAAAAAAAGGATGAGACTGATGTGGATGACTAAGAATGTCAAAAGAGTTCTTGAGGAAAAAGAGAGGGTATATGACATATATAAGAACGTGAAATCCAAAGAGGATTACGAGAATTATGAACTGGAACTGAAAGGATGCAAAAAAACCCCAAACCCAACAACAGTACTATGTAAGGCTGCCAGAATTGACAAAGTGAGAAGACTGCAAAAAAAACCAATAAAGGATCTCAAAATACTTAAGTGATGTGAGGATCAACAGGGAAACAGCTCCTGAGCTGTTAACAGAACCTGTGCATGGCAGGAGTTAAAAAAACAATGAGATAAAGCAAGGAATGTAAATGCCCACTTCTATTCAATATCTATGCAGTAAAGAGAAGTGAAATGCCAGAAAAGAGAACATAGCTTGCAGAGGAGGAAACTGAATAAATAAGATTTTAAGAAGAATAAAATAAGTTATAACCTTTGTGCCATCTAGAATAACCAGTAACACAAGGAAGCTGTGAAGATAGGTTATTTGCAACAAATAAAATGTCAAACTACAGTGACCCTTTAACAGTGATTTTGCAGAAAGAACTCAGGGTGAAAGCAAAAAGTAAGTGGATGTCACTCCAGCCTTCAGAAACAGAATTTGAAAGAGCTGGGAAAGCAGAGATGACTCATTATAACCTGAGTGGCCAGTGATCCTACTGATATTAAAGCAGAAGATCAGTAACCAGGTATGGCATTAGGAGAAATAAAAAGCGTTCCACAGCAATCCACAATGGGACAGCCTTTGCAAATATAGGATGTTTCAAATTTCATTTTCCAGCTTTACTTTGAAGTGAAGTCAATCTGAGGCAACAGTTTGTAATCTTCCCCTAATTTCTGTCTTTTTTCCACAGAAACCAGTGGCTCACTACTTAGGCAGAACTAAAGCAGAGCGGCAGTACCCGTCTTTTCAGTGGGAATCCTACTAAAATCTGGCAGCAGATCTGGAAGAATGGGTGTTTCAGGATCTGTCATGATCCTTATTTTAGCACCATAAAATAACCCCAAAGCCGAATGTTCTCCACAACAGGGTATTTATCTTATATTCTACTAGCTTTTTGTATGAAAGGTTAGCAGGCCCATCCTGCATCAGATCACTGGCCTTAGATTTAGCAGCATTAAGGAAGGAATTCACTGACCCTCGTAGATTCACAAGATATCAGACAAAACTGACATGTAGAAGAATGTAGATTTTTTTTTTCTTTTTTTGTAACTTTAAAGTTAGTTTAATTAAACCCTTTGTATCAAGTAACTTAGTCAACCAGAAAAAAAGAGAAGCTGGTGGCTTCTCCCTGGCTCTCCACATCTGAGCATGCAGTAACACTGTGTAGCTTCTTTTATTAATTGACACATTTTCTGCTGTGAAGAGGTTGTTGAAGTAATGTCTGAAGCCTAAGAACCGCCAAAAAAAGGCTGCAAAATACATTTTATCCAACCATTCTCTTCATCAGATTCAGAATACTTCTGCCCAGACTTTTCACACTAAATAAACTCACCACTATGCAACCTGCATTTCTTTTTCTCTACACATACCCCCTTTTCTGAGCGCACATTCAAACAACCTTGGAGTTTTTCACCTTTATGTCATTGAATGCTGCCTGATATAAATGTCTGGACATGCTTCTTACCTCCTTCCTGACCTTCCCCTACCAGCCTCCACTCTCCTGTGTTTCAGGCTGTGCTGGAGCTACTACGGATGCTCTATCTGATGACATTACATCAAAGAGATCCATGCCAAAGCTCCTTGGCCACCAGCATCACTGCTGATGTCAGCATAGCTGGAAGAACAAGGCTAGTTAGCTAATTGCTTTACAGAGCAATCACAGGCAGTGCAGAGCTTGGAGCCAAGTGTTTTGCTGGGGCAGGCAGGCAAAATGCCATTGAAGGCACCTATTCCCTGGGCCAAAATTCCCCCCTGCAATGACAGCCAGCACAGAGGTTTCTGTGCTTATGAAACCAAGGAATAAGGTTTCTGTAGGTTTGCATCCCACATAAGTACAGCAGTAATTGTCTGGGTTAACTACAACCAATCTGATGATTTGTGGGCACCCCTATACAGTAGTTTTCATTGCTTTGTGTTGATTTTATCAGCACCAGGAAAGGTTATGCATTCAGGATAAAATCATGGAATTACTGAAACCAGAGGGAGCTCTGCTGCTAATTTCAATAGTGTTAGGACTTTCTGCTGCAGGAACTGTTCCAGCAGTGCAATGAAGATTAAATGAAAGACAGCTCACTGATGTGAGGCAGCAACTCAGTGACAGTGCAGTGAACATGCAGGTGGAATTCAGATTCGTATTTTTAATAGTCTTATTTATATCAAAGAACATGTTCCATAAGATTTGTCATGACAGATTCTACACACTATAAAATACACCTTGATCCTATGGTTTGCAATAGAATCACTACTACAAGTAATTGTAAATATGATAAGCCATGTCAAAATTTATTATCTAATGAGATTAAAATGGCACATTTTAATATTAAGTAGTTTTGCATAGAAAAGGAGAAGGAAAAAGTTAAATACCTCTATGTATTAAAAGTGAAAAATTATGTGATGCTACTGAAGTAACTTAGACTAATTTAAAGACATTAAAATGGGCATGGAAGTAGAATCAAATTTGTAAAGACAAACCACCAAATCTTCAGGAAAGCTAATCGTGTTGAATAAAGTAATACTTTTTATTGGAGAAACAGTCTTCTAATCATGGTACTTCTGCAATGAAGTTGCAGCCATGAGAAACATTAGAGCTTAGTTTTAATCATCACCTACTATTTAGCATGGGATGTAAAGTATTAAAGTAGTAACTCTCTGGAAGTCTACAGAGAAATCTAAGAGACACAGCATATTCATTTTAAAAAGTTTACTAAGTAATGTTTTTCCTTTTTCTTTTTTAATAGCACAAAGACTTTACTCACCATAAAGACTATCTCACTACGCTGATATATTTAATCAAAGCACTACTAAAAGTAACATTTGATTTTTTCTTTTTTCATCTGCAACAAAGAATGAATGTGGCCACTTCAGAAAGATCTTTAATAGTCCTTTACTTCTTTTATATTTAAAAATGCAATGCAGTATGTTGATAAACCAGAATACCCTCTTGAAGGACCTTCTGAATTCATAATCAACCCATGATGGTTTTGAAGCTTCATGAGCACTAATTTGCTTTTGCAAATTACTTAATAACTAGCAGGATGTTTTAACTTGTTTTAACTTGTCATCACTTGACCTCTAAATAAACCACTATAAACCTTTATGCAATAATACAACCCATCACCCCAACTTGCACTCCTGTGTGCAGGAATTCCAGTGCTGCAAAATCCTCCTATGCTCACTGACCGCTGGATTAAAGAGTTCAAGAGAATAAGTATTCAAATTCTAACTGCACACAAGTTCATTCTTACCAAAAGAAAATCATATTTTAAGTCATTCTCTACTGCTACAGGTTTTTCTTTTCAGAAGTAAAGCTTAATTATATAGAAAAACATTTTATATCTCAATTACATATGCTTGTGGTTTCATGATGTGAACAATACAGTATCATATATTCTTTTTAAATTTTCCAAGGACAGTCTCCCAGCTTGGAAGGGGAATTCAATATTAAAATTCAGCTTTAGAGAAAAAAAAAGCTAAGTTGTGCCAAACAGTGTAAATGAAAGGACCAAGGTAATTTTATGTCTGTCAGCTTGACAGCAATCCTGGGCAAAATAATAAAAAAGGCAGCGCTGGAGTTTTTAAGTAACACTAAGGAAGGTAACGTGATTTATACAAGCTGGCAGGACAATGGAAAATAAATCTTTCAGACCACCTTGCCAGCTTTTTCCCCTTTGAGACTAAGAGGTGTCTTGGTAAAATAACTTCATTAATGTATTATACTTAGATTTCTCTCTGGTATTTGACATGTCCTTTTGGTAACTAAAGCAGGATGATATCAGTGTGGCATACAATGGATTAAACATTGTCTGATGTCCCTCACAAAGGAAGTGCAAACTGTGGGCCCGCAAAGGACTTTGCATCACTGACTATTTTCCTAAAAGCTCAGTTCTCTCTCAGTCATAGCCATTGGACATAGTACAGTGACTCATTCATAAAATTACATATTCAAAATAGACAGTCACAATAGTATCTCACAAGTTTCAGGTCTATACTTTATGCAATTTCGTGTAGAATCACTGTTAAGTGAAGATCATTCTTTCAACATCTTTCCAAGGCACAAATTAATGGTTCATGTATCAAGTATCACACATTCAAATGGCATTACAGAAGACAGAAAAGACTATTTGTGGGCAGGTAGGATTGTGCTGCTTTCTAAAAAAATGTGAAGTTTCTTCTTTAAGGTGAACATGTATAAATTTGTATTCTGAGTTTCAGAAATTAAATAACCTTAGTAACATTAAGTATAGGTGATGCAATAAGTCTGATAGAGGCATAGACTTTCATTTGCATTATATTAATGCATCAGCATCTCAGAAGAAACCTTATGTTTCATTACAAGCAGATATATTTATCTTCTAGAAAGCACAAGCCCTAGATCTTGTAAGATTTTACGGAAAGTATTCAAAAACATCTAGGGAAAAAAGGAGTTCAGTCCTTGAAGAGAGCTCCTCTGCTCCTCTTTAATGTCTACATTAAATCACTTCATTTCAGCTAAGCAATCAAATATTTGTCTCAGCCTATGGAACTCTGATTTCCACTACGGATTTCCACTACAAAAGCCAAGCACATTAGGCCATGTAAGAAACCATCTGAAGTAATTTCCACATGCATGTAGAAGCTCCCAGTGTGACTCCAGGAAGGACAGGTCTCAGACGACAGACAGCGTTTCACTCAGCTAAGCCAGGAGGAAGCAGAAGAGCTACAAGGCATCAGAGGCAAGAAGCAAAAGAATTATGAGCATTAGCACAAGTAAACCCGACTGCAAACGACAAAGTACCCGTGTCTGTGTGCTCTGTCAGGTTAAAGCACATTTACATTTGTGAGGAGATAATAAGAGCTTTGCTGGGAGAAGGTATTTCTCTTGTTGAATTGCCTTTGTTGAAGAGGTTTCCATCTAGAAGGCACAGACCTTCAGAGCGCTGAGCTGGGAGAGCTTTCCTTCCTAATAGCAGCTTGTTACAAAATCCTTTTGACTTTGGTAGGTTTGCAGGTTTTGTGCTTTATTCATGCATTATTTATTTATAGAGTATCTATTCTGCATTATACTTTATTTACTCTGTCTCTTTTTTAAAAAAATTACTCTCTTTAAGGTTCTCCTAAATTTACTGTGATTGCCTAATTCATTTGGGGCAGGAGTCTTGGAAGTAATTTGTTCCCAGCTTTGGAAGTCAGAGTATAGAGTGGATTTTTTGCAGGTGCCTGCAGCTAAAGATATGGCTCATGGCTTTGCTGGAGACTGCCTGCATCTGTGATTTGTGATTTACAATATTAAAGCGTGCTGAGAGAAAGGTGTCATATGACAGCAAGCTGGGACATTCTCCTATCGTGCTTCAATTGGCCACTTCACTCAGTGCTAAAGACACAAACTGATAAATCTGTGCACATTAATGCTGAGCTAGGTTAAATTGATTTTTAAAAGATCACACATTATGTATTTATTATACATGTTACACTATTCAAATACAATTTTCACCAAAATTCCGACCACACACTGAGTGCAAAACTAACTAGAAATAGCTTCTTCATATATAACATGTTATTTCCCTTTACTCCTGAAACTACCAGAGAATATAGTGAATTGATTTCCAAAAATTAGCAAATTCTTGCTTTGTGATCACACCTTTTTCCTGTTCCCAAAACAGCAGTAATGCTCCTTCATCTGCTACTACCTACTCTCATTTCCAGACTCATATTTTAGAGGTCACAGCAATATACATTTGCAAAGGAAGTAAAAGACATTTTCCTGAAGGCATCTTTTAGAAAAAGCTTTTTGCTGCACAAATTCAATAAAAATCTGTGGAAAAAAAGAAGGAACTATTGAACTTCACATCATTTCTCCAGAAATGTTATTCAGTACTGAAAAACTGAAGTAATAAAACTTTAGAAATAGGCCTAGACAGAAAGCAGTTAAATATGTACAGGAGTAATAAAATGTGACTAAACTATTTCTTAAATTTCTGTCTCTTTCTGGTAATTTTTCACACCATAAACACTCCCTTCTTCAAAAAACAGTTTCATATATGCTAAGGAGTCAATCAGTGTGAAGAGCATTAACAAAGTAGAAGCCAAAATAGTGCTGATCAGTCTACTATGCCTTTAATTTCAGAATTGTTGTGGCTGTATTCTTCACATTTTTCAAACACAGGAATATCCCACCAAGCAATCTCTGTCACTGGATACATCATCAGTTGCTTCCCATTGACGGCACTTATGTAAGTCTGGGAATTAACACAGAATTGCCGGGTTTAAATTCTCCATCAGCTGTTAATTAGTATCTATTGTGAGTATCTAATAATTTTAGAGTATTTTTAAAGTAGATATTGTCTATGTGTTTTCCATCCTCTTTTTCTGTTCTTTCTCAGTTACACTAAACAAGATTCTCATTCAGTTTATGTGTATTTGACAATACTGAGTGTGAGGGAGATAATAACCCACATTATCATATAGCCAGATCCCAACAGAAAAATTTCTCTCAGATAAAGGCACATAGATAAATGAACTTTTGTTAGCTATTAAATGGTTTCAGAAAAGTTAAATAACTATTTCTTTTTCCTGCCCCTCGACTCCTCTCTAGTCATGGTTGCTCTTTGTTAGGTCACCCCTCAAACTGCATCCAGAACAGCAGCTACAATTGGCAGCTCAGTGTGTGGATGCGATTTTGGTGCTTAGTTACCATGAGAAAATTATTTCTTCCATTTGGTTCTCTGAACTTTGTTTCATGCCCATAAATAGAAGCCTTTACTGAAGAAATTAAATGTTCTTGCTTAGTATAGTTCCTACCAGGTTTTATCTGGACTAGGAGTTCATGCAGAAATTTAGGATTAGCTCTGACACCAGTGAAGCCAGTTTCAGAATTGGCCATTTCCATTTATCTTCTTTCTGAACTGGGTTGAGAACTAGGCTTAAAATTCCAATGGACATTTGACTTGGAGCTCACCCGGCACATTAGTCTGGAATGGAAACACACAATGTGCAAAGCTGTGCAGCAACCACATGAACTAAACTTTTCTTAACTGCCTTAGAGGAATGTCTCAAAAGTTCCCTGAGATGTTTTTCTGAGCTCAGCTGATGAAATAAAGCCTGACCTGAGTAAAGCTGCTGTTTATAATCAAGAAAATGCAAGACTCTAAAAGAATTGTATTTTCCAGGAGACAGACTCTCACTTCAGCAGCAGTGCGACCACAACCTATCACTATGAACAATGGCATTGAGAGGTTCACTGCATGTAAGAAATAAAAGTATGAAATCATCTTTTTTTCGTTTAGGCTACTCACAGAATATATTTGTATGGCCACCCATTAACACACAATAGTAAAGCACAGTTCCACAGAGAAATGAAACAGATGTTTGTCAACTGGCATTTGTGAGTCAGGGTACAGCTTGAATGGCATTGTCAAAATACATTTTCACTTTTACGGCCCAAGAGCACAAGAGTGACTTGAAAGCTGAACCATCATATTCTGAGGGAGTTTCAGTCAGAATACTATCAAATGGGTGTAAAAGATATAACCAGAGTGGAAGAGTTTACATTTTCTCAAACATAAAGCACTAAGAACTTTATATTAAAGTATGGCATCATTAGGAAAATGATGCGGGTTTATTCCCTTTAAGTTGGGCTAAAATTTCATATTGTATGTGTGAACACAACACAGCATTCCAAACTCTTGCACACTGCATACAGTGCACAGTACAAGAATGGATCTAATAGCTGTAGGAGCAGACAAGATCAACAAATAATTTATGAAATGACCTTCTAAACATAAAAACTAGAGGGATTATATTTCAGAAGACAAATAGTCGTGTGAAGATTTACCTCTTAAAAATTACAAAATTACCATCATCTGCCTGCATCATCTGAGAAGGGTGTGTGTCTGTAAATACATGAGCTGTCACCATGTCACAAGGCTTTATGCAGGGAAAATAGTGTAAGCAAGGTTGGGTTTGAAAATGAAACAAATAGAATTTGTATGAGACTGATTCTTATAAACCAGAAAAAGATCCTAAAAACAAAATTTGCCACAAAACTGTACTTAACTTCAGAACATTTGGGATAATACTCATGTATTTAATTTCAAACTACACAGAACAAATATATAACTTATTTCTTACATATCAAATATATACTTGTCAGAATTAAATGCTCTGAACAATAATGATCCTCCTTCTGTCGTTCTGCACTGAAAGACCTCTAAACAGATGGATACCAGGTCTTCACTGGGAAGACAGAAGAGGCCAAATTCTTCAGGGAGTGGAAAATAAGTACCTCAGCGGTGGTTGTTCCAGTTTCCACCTGTGCCACCAGAATAATCTGGAACCTGAGTGCCACTGGTTCCCCCCATTCCTTCACAAGCACATCTCCATCTCATACTGGCGAGGAAATGGCATGGGCTGACCTACAAGATCTTTCCCTCACTGAAGTTTGCAATTCTGTGCTCTCTGCAGTGATGATGAGAGAGCTAATTTATGAATGGCTGGGTCACAAGAGAATTAATGTACCACAGCAATGGAGCACGATATACAGATCGGAGAGGGAGGAAGAATGTGGAGCTCAGCAAATCCCTTCTTTCTCATATAAGCTGATGCTCAGCTTAGAGGAAAACCATACTAATGATGCAGCTGATGTCTTGTTAGAAAACATCTGAACTGAGACCAATTTTTCTTGACAAGAATTTTTATTCTGTATAAAAATGAGATGCTTAGTCATACAGAAAATAAAGACTAAATCAGTGATGTAATTTCATTCAATGATGGAATTTCAAAAAGGTGGGCTTTTTTCTTTAATTATAAAGAAAATCTTTTAACAAGTCTATTGAACCAGCCCATTAATAAGCTCTTTCCCATCAGTATCAAAAGAGAAGTGAGAGCACAGTGCCTAGAGGATAAACAAGGATATAAGACCTTTTCTCACTGTTTTAAAATTCAAAGTTTCCATGTCCCTGCATAAGGCGGTATGTGTATGTTCATGCACAAATAAGAGTGACAAGCAACAAATATCCTCAACAATTTTTAGCCTCTTGCTTGTACACGAATGAAGGGCAAATATAGAAGAAAATGTAATGTGTCAGACATCAACACACTTCTCCCCACAAGACACATGCGAGTTCTCCATAGGGAAATCTGCAGGAAAATAATTCTTAGAATAGAATGCAGACTTGCTGATGATTTAACACATACACTTAAGTGGGGGGAAAGGGAAATGAGCTAAAGTAGCTACGACAAGCTTCAGCAGCAGTTAATCAAAGTTGATAAGTGAGCCCTGAGACAGGGAGGCAGATGAAGGGATTGTTGTCTCCCACAGGTCTCTGCCATAATCCCTCTGAAAATGAATTTGTAGTTTCCCCTTAGCATCCTGTGAAAAGGAGGCTGCCAGAAAAAAGTCACTGGGCAGAGGTGGCTGAGAGCACAGCCACACACCTGGCTGTCTCTCTGCAGAGCAATTCTTTCCATGGCTGTCTGGCTAAGCCACATATTTTGTGTCTGTATAACCAACACATTGCCATAAATATCAGAATTTCCTACTGTCAAATGTTGCCTCTGTATGCAGGGATGAAAAATTGCATTACTTCTTGAGCAGAATATTTATATATACATAGATATTTGGTTTTCTAAAGCTTTCTGCTTGACTTAACACTTTGGACTTCCCATAAGCTATTTGGAAGAGTGGTAAAAGGCCCAAAAAGTCTAGAATTTATTACACTTACAGTTGTGCTGGTATTTTTGGAAGTTTTCTTAACGTTTACTAGACACTCTACAAATCAGCATTTTTTATCACTCAGCTCATACCTGTGTCTTAAAGAGCAACCAGAATGATATCAGAATAATCTTAACTCTCAAGTTATACTATTCATTGCATAACTTTGGCTGTACACTCAAGAAAATGTGTGTATCTGTCTCTTGTATATATTCTCAACTCAGGAGTCACTGAGATCATGTATCTGTTCTGGAGGTGCTGTATAACTGCAGTTATACCCTTCAGCCAAGGGCTCTTTATGAATTCTTCATGTCACACTGCAAAACAAGAGTCCAGCAAATCATTCCAAAAAACCCACACCTGGATTTTATTACCATTGCCACCAGCACAGCAGGCTCCTAACCAGCAAATCTTTGGACACCCATGTCTCCTTCTAAATATTTCAAAATAATGTACAAAGATTAATGGATTAAGCTTTTAATCCTCCTTTTTAATATTAATCAAAAGCACTGCATTTTGCATGGAGATAAGATGAGGCATTGAGAGACAAAACAAGTTTTGTTGCTGTCACAGGTCTCGGGTAAGAATAAACCTCCCAAATTTCTGACTTGCCTTCATCTTCTATGATCTGCCCCAGAGTACAATGATGGTAAAGCCTAATAAAGCAAGGAGGTTACTTGGGGGTTTTCCCATAAATTTTCTTTTGCCTATATGCTTTATGACCAGTGGAATGCTGTCAACGAAGAGCCCAGAAGTGCAGAAACGTGTTTTAACTGAAGAGTGAGGCATAATCTAGAGAAGGCTGTTATCATCTAGTTTGCAATTCTGATTCTCAGAACCTTCTCCTGATGATTTTTTACTTTCTTTAATCAAACCTGACTCAGAGAATAATGATATCACCCCCACTGCCGCTGTTCTCACTCTTATTATGATTGTCCCTCAAAAGACTATTAATGAATAACTGGTGGTAGCTGTCAGCTCAAGAAATCAAGCGTTACACACAGTTGTAGAGACAATGTGTGTGTGGCTTCTTTAGGTAGCAAAACCTTGAAAGACCAAGGGGAGTTAGAGAACAATCTGAAGAGTTTGTGCTGTTTCTTATGGAAAGCAGCTTGCAGCAGTGTTCCCCAGGGCTGCACTTCTATTAACACCATTCCAGGAACCCCACAAATCATGCATACCCCAGGGAACCGGAGAAGTAGGTGCAAGGGCCCTGATATAATGCTGTTGTGGGTGAAAAGCAGAAAAGAAAACAAGAACAAAGGTAGGTATGATGCACAATAACCGCCATGAATCAACATCATTTCCATACAGTAAAGCAAAGGAAAAGTGGGAGGATTTCAGACAAAGCAGGTGAACTTTTGAGGCATAAGCATTTTGATTCAAAGACCATAATAAAGGATGAGAGAAATACAGATCTCACGGTGACAGGGAAGCACAGGAGATCAAACGAAAGCTTGTACCCTAACTTTGCTGACAGCAATGAGTTAATTTGTTGCTGGTATAACACACATGAAGGGTCTGCCTTCAATGATCCTGCCAGAGCTATTAATTCCCTGTAGGCAGGTCTAAGCAAACACTGGTTCAGTACTTGAGTCAGAGTCACAAAAGAAAGGACAATGATTTCACCGCTAATTTTTCTTTCAATAGACCAGATTGGTAGAACAATATCAATTGAAAGGGATCTCTGAAGTCACCTGGTCTGATCCCCTGCTCAGAGCAGAACCATTTTGGAACAGGATGTTGTGGCCTTGCACAGTCAAGTGTTCTCCATGTCCAAAGATGCAGATTTCATTTCCCCAATGGGGAAATGGGGCTGAGCTTCATGAGGCTCATATCAGTGGATGTCTGCAGGCTGTTAAAATCCCTCTGCATATACATCTTGTTTTATCTTTTTAAATATATGCATACCATTTTTACTTTGTTCAAATTAACAGTCAGTTAATCTCAGGCAGTATGGGAAGATGCATGGTGGAGCTAAAGGGATTATAGTTCCCTCTTCTTTAGCATTACCTGGTCACATGGCAGAAGACAGGCACACATCCACCCACATGCTAATTGCAGCTGACTGGAATCAGGCAGAGGCGATTCCTGGAGCCAAATCCTTGTCTAGTGTAAAATAGCTGGGCCTATTCAAGATGAAACAACTTCTGCCATTTTAGAAAAGCTAGAGATATAATCCAAAAAGCAACTTAAAAACTTGTTTCTGCTTTCACTGAAATCAAAGGAAAACTCCACAGGATTGTTACTTCCATCGCTGCAACAGCAGGTACATGCAGACAGGGAATGGGCACTTCAGTACAGATTCATATCTAGTCCATACATTATTTGTTCTGTGGTAATGTCAGAAATGTTTTGGACAGCATCTGTTCACACAGGAATGCAGACATCCAGCTTCAAATGACTTACAGGCTAAAATATTAATGCCTACAACATCAAATAACACTTCTTTGCTATGAGCTAAATTTTCTCACCCTCTGAGGCTTCATTCTTTTCCCATTTATAATACAAAATGCGCCATTTCTCCCACCTTAGAGGTCACTGGTCTTACCTCAGCCAGTGTATATAAAATAAGGTGTTGTTAGAGGGAGTGATCAGGGGTCAAAGTTGATGGCAGGGCTGGAATGGCACTGCAGCATCGACCATCTTGCTGACAGTGTTTTTCCTTCTCAAACCTTAAACTTTTCCACACCTCTAAAAAGAAGAAGGTAGCCCCCAGAGAGGAGGCCTTCCACCCCACTGAACAACTCACTTAGCTGCACAACTTCTAAGCCATAAACCACTTGAGTAATCCCACTGCTCAACACGGGATAAAAGGAGAAAATAGCATTAAAGATTTAAAGTAAAGAACACAGCAAACTCAAGTGATAGCTGCACCATTCACGTCATTACAGCTAAGGGTTTGTCAGCACTTTCATTATAATGCTCATTCCTCTGCTGTCACTCCAGGCTAAAATTTGGCAGAGCATAAAACTTAAAGCCCAGACAGACACAATAAGAACACAGCAAAAAGGAAAGCAAAGGTTTCAAGGACAGCATCCTAAGATACCTTTATGTGTCAGGAACAAAGAGTATCTCACAAAGCATGATGCAAGAAGTTAATCTAGGAAAACTAGCCCTTCTCTCCTTAAGATGGTGTGATAGAGAGGGGAATGAACTGAAGGGTCAGTGACACGTATTGTTATTAAACTAGTATGAATCCAGAAGGGTAAGTACTAGTATGGTAATTTCAGTTAAATTTATGCTGCAGTACAAGGGAAATAAGTAAGTTAGAAAGAAAAGGCAGACCGCACACAAATATTACACCTGAATAGAAGAGATCAGACTTCACTTTGGGAATGTAGGAAAATATGTCTGCTTGGAGTGGTTTGGGGAGTGGCAAGTGCCACTAACATGAGCGATTGCTCTCCAGCACTGTAGAGTACCTTCCTCCTGCCTCCTTTCAGCACTGAGATTGTTGCTCCAACAGTCCAAAGGTGCAAAATACAAGATGAAAAGAGGACCAAGCACAGGCCCAAAATACCTCTTATACTCCAGTAGTAACCCTTGCATTGTTGGCATGAATTACTTGCCCCTCAGTTCCACCCCCTCAGCTCCTTTGTCCTCCTGGTACCCACGTGGATACAGAATGACCCAGAGTAAAGAACTGAGACCAGAACTAAGCTCTGACAGAGGTCAGAGAGGCTTAGGGCCACTTCTTGCAGTAACAGAGATAGCTAATGCTAAGTGTAAACAGATTACAGTATTAGTTACTTTCTTATATTTTTTAATGTTTTTAAGAGAGTTGATTAATAAAAAATTGTAAGAACAACAAAGATAAAGTTACTGTTGCACAGACTTAGTGCATTGGATGGTTTAATCATTCCCCATATTTGTCAGTTGGTGCTGTGGGACTTAGCACAAGACTTTTTAATTTTGTTTCAGCATCAGTGAAGATGCTTCTTATCTCTAGAAAGCACTTAGAGATGGACTGCACTATCTATACAACATATGATTGCTATTATTATCTCAGTAAATTTTTATGAGAATTTGAAGAATTCCAGTAAGTGAAAAAAGAACGTGCTTATTTCCCCTGTTCAGAGTTAGTTTTAACAAAGACTGTAAGATAACAACTATATAGGTTACCTAATCCCACTGACTTTGTTAGGGTCACATCTTTCTTGACTCCCTAAATGAGTGAAGGTTTGGACTGTGGTATCCTCACAGCAGCTTTTGAAGGAGGGCATCTGTGCTTCCTTCATAATATATGTTCAAGTGTTTGAGAAAGTCTAGTGCATCATTCTTAGAGCAGTGCTACTGCTGGACATGTGAAAACTACATCGTGCTCATCTTAGGAGAGCTCTGATGGCTCTATGAAACAGAGTATTAAAAGCAATGTTAAAACAAACACCTGCCCACGCAACATCAGTTTAACGTGGCAGCAAAGGCATTGTAGTAATTTACAATGCTGGCACCTAAGAACCACAGTTCTGTCATAAGTTTATCAGGTCATGCATGCCTGTTATAATATAAAATTTATTGTAATTTATCACAGAGAAGAGGTGGAGCTCCACTCTCCTGCTTGCCTGTGCTGTCAGGGAAGGGCACATTGCTTGCATAAGATACAGGTCACACGTTCAAAAGCATTTTCCTGGCACTCTCAGTCTCTTGCCTTTGTGCAAAATGCTGATGCTTCTGAGATTCAATGATTTAGCGTGTCACTGCACTGGCGTAACAGATGGCACAGGAGAGCAGAATGAATGAACAATGACTGAGGCACCGTGTTTCACTTTGTTCAGAGTGCAATCTTTCAGCACTCCTGATACAAGGCATCTATTATTCACTCCTTTTAAATCAATCTGCTCCCTTTGGTTAACACTACCCAGTTAATAGTGAGATACATCTTTTGAAAAATTAGGGAAAACGTGAGTGCAGCATTCAGAATTAATGGGAGAAGAGTCGGGACTTTTTAAACCTGAGGTCCTTATTCCCTTCTAACAGTAGCCCAGAACACTGAGTACAGTTTTCATTGTGTGTCTGACCACACAGCTCCCTGAATCAAACCCAGGTATTTCCCAGCCCTCTGCTCCCAGGCCTCCCCTGCAAAGCACGACCCTCCTGCGCCACTGAAGCCCCAGCCAACACCTGAAGCCAGTTGTTACAGGGGTTGAGCATTTTTGGGCTTTACATAGACTTTGTGATTTATACAAAGATAAAGCAATACAAGGATAAAACTTATAAAAAGTAGCAAAAGGAGAGAAAAGGTTGAAAGTCTTCAAAGTAGCATTCACATGAGTGGTTTACTTATTTATCAAATTTATTCCCTCACTAGGCACAAGGAGCCAAGATGGTGGATTAAAAAACCTGGTCTTACCCACAGGTAAATAGGAAATAGCTGCAACACGAAATGCAAAGGATAACCTCTCCTCTCCTGCGAGTCAGAAATCATTGATATCCAGCAACATTTTGTCAGACCTCAGACAGCTGTATCACATATTTCAGTGAGTACAGGAAGGAAAGAGTGATACTCTTAAAAACCAGTGTGCATGTTAACATAGGAAGCGGATGTGTCAGGTAGAAAATAAATCATAAGCTCTTCAAGTGTAAGTATTAAAGCATCAAGCTATGAAAAGCACTGCAGCACTCTATAGTAACAGGCCAAACATTACAGTCTAAAAATGTTACAGAAATGTTTACATAACCGGATCTAAGGACCTAATCCAACGCTCATGGACTTCAGTGAGACTAAAAATCTTGATGCAACTTCTTTTTTTCTTTAAATAATCCCTTGGAACTGTAAAAACAGTTCCGTGCTATGCATTTGGAGACCAAGGGTAGTCTGCTGATAAAAATCCTGGAAATGCCATTATTTTCTGAAGCTACTGCTCTCTCTGAAGGTTAATTAACACTGGCTTGATTTAATTTTAAGGTGAAAAGAAACATTTTTTTTTTGGTCTTAATTTCCTTTGATTTTAACCAGTGTGTTCCTGACACACAGTTCTTACGTGCTACACATTTCTTCTCATCTGACAGCTCTCATGCTTTGATCATCAAGACTGCAAGAGGAAGCACGCTGTGTAATAAGGACACAGATCCTACTTCAGGCAGCAGTGTGGCAAAACACACTTAGTTAGAGAAATAAATTGTCTATCCTTTGGGAAATTCAGGCATTTCAAAGTTTATTTCCATCTTTAGTGGATAAAAACTATTGAAACCCCAAAATGCTCAGTGAAATGTAGATTGCACAGTCTTTTAATTTGGGAATATCGGCCAGGTCTTGTTGAAATATTTTTACAGTAATATTGAAATATTACAGTCCATACAGCTGAAAGTTTGCTCAAGAAAAAGTATCCAAATGAAAAACAGAACTACAGTGTTCAATTTCCTTTTTAAAACATTCTGAATGGTTTCCATATCAAGTTCTTCTTGACAGATTTTGAATTAGGTATTTTTCAAGAGTAAAAAATCTTTTTCCTACAGTTTATTGCAAACTTTACATTTTATCAGCTTTCAAAGAAGCAGTAGAATAAGATGGATTCACTGAAGCTGCCCTGACCTTTAGGAATGTGTCTGCATTTACACATATTTTATAAATCGTGCAACCTGTGTCTGTGATCCCTATTCAGGGAGAGAGAAAAAAAAGAGAATAGAAACAGCTGCTACTATTTTAATGCCTCCACCAAATTCACAGAATATGAAGTTTAGAGGTGTTTAAAAGCTAATGCAGTGGTCATTTTCTAAACTCAATATTTTATATTAACAGAAAAAGTCATTACAGTAACACTCTTGAAAAAGATAGAAATAATTTTTTTTTGCAAGATGCATCCTTGTGAACTGCTAAAGACACCTAAAAGTTGCTTTAATTCCAAAGACAGCTTCCACATCACCTTTTCTTTTGCACAGTTTCAAAGCCTTAAATGACCTCCAGCCAGTCAGAAACGTGTCAAATTATGCAGCACCTATTGCTGTACTGTTCTCCCAACCCCAGATTTTTTATTGGAATTCTGAGCAAATAGAAGACATTCAAGCATGAAGTCTGGGCAAGGTCAGCATGCTCTCTGCCTGGGCTGGAAATGATGTGGGAACTTCCACTCGGTTGGTCTCAGTGCAGTTTCAGAACAGTGCAAAAGGGATTTGAGGGAAGCAAGGTCATGGAGAACACTCATCCTCAGCTCTGCAAGGTGGGAATCCTCTGGTGAAAGGCATGATCAGCTTTTCCTGCAGTGCATCCAAACTCATAGCAGGGAAAGCCTGGTACATCCAGGGATATGTAACAGCAGCAAAACGACCTTATGATGGATGCTGCATCCAATGTTTCGTTCCTGTCCAAGCCCACCTGTGGCAAGAGGAAAAGGAGCCACTTTCATGCAGAAGGCAGGGATGGAGCCATTCCACCTGCCTGTGCATGGAGAGTGACAGAGCAGAGCAAGTGCCTCTGAGTCAGGCTGAAATACAGATACTTGTCCACAAATGGATGAGGTAAAATGAAATTTTTCACGATAGTTTTGCAATTGTTTGCCCAGCTGAAAAGTTATATTAATTTCTTCCTGAAGGTCATTAGATTAGTTCTAAGTGTGAGATCTATGAAGCAGATAGGAATTAAACAAAAAATTAGGAGCCAGAATAACCCTTTGCTAGTATATACCTGGAGACTAAAGGCAATTTAACCTCTGCCATCAGTGTGGAGGTTGTGCAGTTGTAAAACCTCTCACATCCAACCCTGTAGCACATCCTAAACCAACACCATCTTAAGGCTGATCCCTCAGATGTGGAAACAGGCTGGTTTAAAGGCATCTTTGATCCCCTGACAAATAGAAAGATCATGTTGCAAAACAAAACAAAACAAAACAAAACAAAAACAAACAAAAAAAAACACCAAAAAAAAAAAAGGCCAGGACTTTGAAGATAATCAATTCAGTGGAGAAAAAAGCCTCCTGGGCTTTGACAGGTCTTTCTCATACATATGGAGTGTCTGTGCATCATAAAATGTACCAGTCAGCATGGCAGTATTAAGGAATAATGAGAAATACAAGGGAGAAGTCAAAGCCTGAGAGCAAAGGACAATGAAAGCTTCGATGACTTTTCAATCTCTCAAGCTAGAGGTGTGCTTTCTAAAAAAACAGAATTAAAACTGAGTTACAAAGTCTGCTATACAGGGTACAAGTCCTGTGCAACATCAAATAGAGGAATCCATAAAGCTGAAGCACCTGAAAGTGTGCATCCAGTCAGTGTGAACAACCTAGGACGAAATTAAACTTCCGCTTCTTTTGCAAAAACAAAATACAGCAACTCCAGTGGTCAGTGAGGTACAGGAGCTGCAACAGTCACCACTCTGATGAACAATCCTCCAGACCTTCCCAAAGAGCAAACTGGTCCCTCCATCTGAAAGGCTGCTGAATTCAGTGTAATTCTTTATCTAATTCCATTCAATGACTTAATTTTAATAAAAGCATTCTAAACAACATTTAATACCATTTCAGTAAGGAGGTTTTTATAAAATAGGAAAGGAATCATGATCATTTTAAAGTATCATTACTAACCCCTTCCACCTCAAAAGTTGACTACTCCTTTAAATAAATTTTAAGAATGTGTTTATGGGACCATGGGGTCCTGCTTTTCCTCTACCTTTAAGACCAGTTCAGTTTTGCTATTCATACGAAAAATGTTCTGAACTGACTCAAGGTCAAACCCACTAAAGCCCAAAGATGATCTGGTCTGCGTTGCCCACACCCTCTTACAGACCCAGCTTTCTGGTCTGCAAGAAGAGGACAGTGCCATGTCAGCTGACATGACAGATTCAGTCCTGTTCTTTAACACGTTTTGGTCCCGGTGTGAGTTAGTTGCCTTCATTAAAAAAAATTCCTTTTCGGTGCTGTTTACTGCTTTAATATTCTAAAATTGTTGGATGGAACAACAGCAAAACTTCCCTAGCACAAACACCTCTAAAGAAGGGGCAGGTGTTTAAAGGAAGAACTAACAGACATCAAAATTTATCATTTAGGTCTCTGCTATTATATATTAATATCTAAAATGATAGTTTCTCTCCTTGTACCATACACATTTCATAAAAAATGAAGCTTCATGATTTAACAAAAATTCAAAATGTAGCAGAAAAGTTCTATATGAAACTAAAATGTAAATTATTTTTTAAAATAAAAAATTGAGGGTTTTTAATTCTTTTCTATGACCATACAGTGAAATACAGCCATATACATTTAAACTAGAGTTACCAAGCCAGGCCCCCAGTTTTATTACAGTTGCTTGTAATGGGGGTCTCTTCAAATTAATCTGCAGCACATTAAACTATTCAGTACACTAAAATGTGGAGTTAAAACTTGGTTTCCCTGAAAAAAAAAGCTGCAACAGATGAACTACAATGCTGTGTAGAATAATGTTTTAACACTTGTTAAAGTGCTGAGTTTTGAAGGAAGCATGTGTTGAAAAGGAGTACCCAAAAAGAAGTGTGCTTCCTCCCCACTCAGCAAATCCCAGCATTAAAACCGACTCTCAGTAATACCTAGGAAATACCTGTGCATACCTTTTGTGTACTAAGATGCCTTAGATGTGCTGCCAGAACTGGTCCTAACAAAATAGAGTTAGACCCAACCATCAAATCTACCGACCTTCCATTCTCATAATTTATACAGTAGTATGTTTTATAGATCAAAACAGAAATCATCTGATAAGACATTAGAGTAACAGAAAGCCTGTGCTTTTTTTTCAAATTGCTGAGAAGAATGACTATGGTACAAAGCCTCTCTTTTCAAAATAACAGCTGCTTGTACCCCGCAGGAAAGAGAAGAAAAGAAATTGGGCTTTTGGATTCCAGCAGGGTTTCAGCAAAAGGGATAAAGAGCTGGCAAATTTCAGAATGCTGCCTTAACAGATACCTGCTACTGGGAGATCTGTTTGTAAAACAACAGCAAAAATTAGGGGGTGGTGGGAGGGTGGAATGGTGTGACTTGAACTGATAAATGAGGTGTTCATTCCAGACCATATGTAACGAATTCTCCCCCAGAAACCCAAAGAACAGTCAGAGTCCATCTGGTCTCTGTGCTGCAGAATAAAGCCTCCTTTGCTCGGAGCGCTCAGTGCAGCACACATGTGAGATTCAACTTCACCTTCCAGTGATTATCTTAGTGCATTCCCCAGCAAGCTTGTCTTATCCACTTGACAGCTGCCGAGTGATGTGGGCCGAGCCCAGCGCTGTCCCCGAGCCAGCGGCACGTTAATGGACAGCAGCTCCACACAAGATGTGACAGGGCAGCCGAGCACAAGGTTTATCTGGCGTTTCCTCCGTACGCTGCCCGAGCCACTGCACAAGTGTCAGCACTTAGCAGAGCTGATTCTCCCTATCTAAGCAGCCCTGCTAAGGCTATGACAGGAATTGCTGCTTGAAATGCTATTCTGCACTCCAAACCAGGCCAAGATTGCATTAACTTAGGAAGAATAGGACAGCCAATACCTCCTCTGAAATCATGCCACATCCTCACTTGAGGATGGATCTAATTCACTGAGCTCTGTGCTGCTGGAGAAAGGTGTGAGGGAAGGGTTGGTAAGCAATTGAGAATATATGCCCTGTATTTCCTCACATCTCTTTTGCCATTAAATATACCAAGTAATTACTGCTTTGTTATAAAATACGGTTGAGGCTGCCTGAATAGTCTTGTAGTTATTTAATAAATTACTCAGCAAAAGAGTGAATTTAGCCAGGCGTCCACTGGTGAGGAGACTGCTAATTAACTGATATCCAAGCAGGCAGCAATTACCCTTCTCCTCCCAGACAAGAATATCTCTATTCCAAATATGTGCTGGGAAAGAATTAAGAGCTATAAAATATAAGTCTCTTCCAGTAGGAAGCGATTTGGAATGGCATAGCAATCAACCTAAAGATTTCAAATGATGTGAACTAAACACAAAACAAAATAAAATAAAGAATCTGTGCTTTATGAAGGGAGTGAACTGGCTTCAGAAATAAGTTTCCAGCTGGGACCAGATTGCAAATGCCTTTATTCACTCTGCAGGAGTGGTTATTCACGCGAACAGTCCCTGCAAAGCCAGGGAAACAAACTCACATGAGCATGTAGTCACAACTGTGAACATGGAGCTTGCCATCTGACCTCCAAAAGCAACAGAACCTTGTGATGCTTTTACTGAAAATACCATAGGGACCTTGGGGTTGTGTTTATTTTCCTTAGACATGACTTTGCTGTCATTTCATACATCGTATTTTAGGAGGAAATTAGCTGATGTAATATTAATTTATGGAGTTTTTAATTCTTACACATTTGGTCAAATTTCCAGGTTGGTGTCTCAGCAACAGATTTGTAGCAAACAGGATGCTGGGATTTTTCAGGCTTGCACTCGTTTTGGCTTTTTGCATGTCCAGCCATAAGGCAGACTTGCCATGGCCACCTGGGGCTGAGGCTCTGCTGGTGGGCACCCACCCACCTGCATATCACACAAGTGTGAGCACAAAGGCAACCAAGAGACTCCCCATGGTGAGCAGGAATCAGGGATTCCTGGAAGAGTGTCCAAACAGCTCTGCATCCCCAGTTTAATGACCCACAAGGGAAGGGATGTGTTTAGAATCAAGCTGTTCTGATTACACGAGTTTTACATAAAGGTTGAAAAAGAAATGCAAGATGTACACTGGGTGCCCTAAGGGGAAAATTTCAAAAGCACGTATCAGATTTAAGTGCCAAACTGCAGGAAGCAGCTAGAGCTAATACCCAAAACTGGAATCCAAGCCTAGGACAAGAGGTGATCCGGCACCCAAAGGCCAGCAGTCAGGCTAAATACCAAAGGTCAAGAGCATGAGCCAGAGACCAAGATTCAAGCCAAAGGCTAGGACTGAAATAGGCCCTGGATGCAAGCCAAAGGTCACAAAATGAGCATTTTCAAATAGCCACACACCTCAACCACCGAGTAGTCAGTGAACAGATTTAGATGCCCCTTAAACAGCCCTGGTGATAGCACTGGGAGCATTCCTGGGCTGACCACAGGCACCATGGCTGTGAACTTGCTGGAAGGGTCAGCCCAGCCACCGGTCCTTACCAGCCACCACCCAGGTCAGTCTGAGCCAGCCAGACCCAGACTAGAGCTGGGAACAGCTCTCCTGGATTACACAGAGGAGTGAAGCCCATGGCAGCCACACACTCATCTGCAGTTTCCCTTTGGAAAAATCAAGTTATGTAGATTTGCAAAGTTCCTCTCTTGCATAAGCTCAGTGGAAATGCAAACAAAGGCAGTTCCAGATGAAATATGAGGAAAAAAATGGGCCCCAAAGAGACTACAGAAGCCTCAAAAATCCCTGAACTAACAGAAGATCTTGTTACAAATCTACATTTCAGTTGCCTTTTTCCTCTATTACCTTTTTGCTGATTATAACAGAAGTCCTGCTGCTACTATATCCCTTCGCCTACATACAGATAAGCAAGACATTCTCCTCTGCTAATTTTCCAAGGTAAACATTTTCTAGTGTTATCTTATTTTTAATGAGAAATGGGTAACAAAAGTATCAAAAATAACCTTCTAATGTATAAATTAAAATAATAAATTCATACTAATGTCCCATTATATGCCTCATTAGCACATCCTCTGGAGAGCACTTGATGGTTTTGGGAGCATTTCAAAAACCAGCATAATGCTGCTTAAAACTACAATTAAGAGGAATCTTAAACAATAATCTCAGTGAACAGTTTGCAAATAGCCCATATACCAGAATATATTTCTGCAAACATTAATAATTAAATTCTGACTAGAGATGCAAATGAAAAATCAACTTAAAGAGACAGAATATAGACAATTTCCTTACCTTCCTCTCCGATTTTTTTCCCAAGGTTATAAAGAACTGATGAGGATTGAAGTAAGTTCAATAAGTCTCTCTGTTCTGCTGACATGATGGCAATAAAATACCATTGTACAATTACCATCCTTGTTATACGTTTATTTTTTCTTTCTCAAAGCGTTTGACAAAGTGCCCCTATTCTGGCAGTTATGCTTTCACGGAAAAGTCAGCGTTTCAGTTACTAGCTTTCACTTGCAATGGATTTCACTTACTGAGCCTTTAATTGTTTAAACTCAAACAAATAGTTACTACCCTTCAAACCTCTCAGCAGCTGGCTTGGTGCCACCAAGGCACAGACAGCACTTTGCAGAAGTGACCACTAAAGAAGCACCATGAAGTAGGCAAGAGCCTATAAAAGGAATATCTGAGGCTGGGTAAATGTAAAAATCCTGACATTACACAATATTAGGGGGATTTTCTAAAGGAACAAGAATAACCCTTTTAACTTAAGCACTCCCCACAGCTGTTTGCAAGCCAACAGCATTGCCTGGCTCTCGTGTCACAGAAGCTCATGAATCACACAGTGGCCCTGAAGTGCTAAATCTTAGTTCACACAGCCTACTTGGCCAGCTCCCCACTACAGCTGGAATTTAAGACCAAGTCCAAAAAAAAAACCAAACACCAAAACAGAATATAACGGGAGAATCTTACCAAAACATATGCCCATGTTATCACCAGTCAAACAGACCCCTTCCCACACAAACACATTGCAAAGACATGCCTGGTTTTGCCTCCTAGACCTTCCCTCAGCCTCACCCCCTGCTACTCCTGCGTGGACACTCTTGCTACCAAGGGCAGGAGGAAGAGCCTTTCCGTCAGCTCCCTTTCCATGCACTGCAGGAGCACCACTAGCTCTACCTCAGTGCCCAGCTTACCTCCTAGACATAACCAGCCCCTGCTTATTCACAGAACAACTCCAACGTGAAAATAGAGCTGATCCGAATTTTTCTTAATCCAGTAAAAGATGCCAGTTTTATCTCAGAGTGAAGACATTTTACGGAGGCAATGTTTTGTTCTATCTTTTGGTAGCTGGTTTTGAGTATTTTTTCGTTAGAGTAAATGGTGGACTCTGGCCACTCTTGCCCTGCAGGACAGCTCATCACTTCTGGAATTCAGTTCTCCTGGCTGACAGGTCTTTTTTGTCATGGAAGTGTCAAGCTTCTAACAACGCCCCGTCTCTGTCTGAGCAATGTCAGGTGCACACAGGGACAGGGAAAGGCCAGCATGGCAAGCTTCACCTGCCCATCGCTGATTTCTGTGCCAGCTGTCAGCAGCCACAGATTGCACTTGGGGCAGAGGCAGAGCTGGGCAGGCAGGCAGGCACTGTGTCACTCCGGGACTGCAGAGCCCAGCTCAACCTGCCAGCTCTGCAAGGCGTCACACCAGAAGGAAAAAGCAAGAGGAGATGTGGTCCTTCAGCTGTTGGTGCATATGTGCATTGTTTACACCGCAGCTCTCAAAGTCTGTTACATTTAATTGTTTTAAAATCACATGGTTTGTACAGACTTTAGACGAGGTAGTAATTCTGAAAATGAGAACTAGTTGTACTGACCATGAGAGTCTTGAAAGAACCCATTACAGCCTGTCATGAAAACTGGTACTCAAGAGGTCTTGAAATAATTATTTGAGATTACTATAATCTATTGGAGAGCTGTTCATCAGCTTGCCAATCCTTACCTGACAAAAGATATCACCCCTACACAAGCTCTTTATATTCAGCATTTCCATGCACTAATTCCACATGCAAAAGTAATTTTATTGTGATACACCACTGGGAAAAAAATTCTTGTATGAATACAATGGATGGTTTCCACACACAACTTATTAGTTATTTCTTTTTTCCTTTGAAAACACGCCAAACCAAGCAACCTAATTTGTAGATTAATCCCCCAAGTTATATTTATTTTCCAAATGAAAATTCAGGTAACCTGTGCACAGGATTTTGTAGAAAATTCTGTAGGAAATAGTTGACTGCCATTTCTCTTTACACACATAACTGCACACAACCCATTCAAAATTAATTAAATAAGATGCTGTTGCTTTTGTTCTTTAATAACTCACTACTATGAGATCACTTATTTTCTAAAACCAAGGTCAAGGGAAATGAGGTCCCAGAATTAAAAGGCTGCAATTGCACTTCCACCACGGCCCTTCAGGCCTGAGCTCCAGCCATGTCTTAGCTAAGCTCTGTTCCAGTTTGGCTGCAAATTGTGAAACAACACTGTGTGTGAATGGCTTCCCCTTGAAACGCCCTTCCTGTGCCACTCCTCACACATCTTATCCACAGGGCTCCCCTGAGGATCTTCATCACACAGCTTTATGGCTCTTTTCTGACTGACTGCAGCAAAGGAATTCTCCATCAGCTGGAACTTAATTGGAGGAAATGGGCCAGAGAAGAGGTTAGGATCTCACCCAGTTTATTTCCTTAGACACGGTGTAACAGAGCTTCCCTTTTCACCAAGTATGGTGACTCCTCTCCACCTCCCCCAGCCGGCCTCCCTCACCCCTTGCAGGAATGCCATCCAAAACGAGTGGCTCTACCTCAGAATTCAATTTCAAAGTAGGAACACATTACAGATTCTTGACTGCAACTGACAGAGGCAGAATTTAGCACACGACACATGTTCAATCCACGTGGTTTATGTCACTGAATACTCTTGGACAAGACATGTCCTGGAGAAAGCTGCCAAAGCAAAGAGCAAGGGATCTGTGTGCTCGCAGCAGGAATTAAGGGATGCTGTGCTCCAGGCTCTCACCACACCTGTGTTTGCTCCTGTTTGCAGCCCAGCCCCAGCAGGAATACGAGGCCCACAGAAGGTGTTGGCTGACACTGAGGGGCTCCAGGACACGCACCCAGCCAGAGCAGAGCTCCAAACCTGCTCCTTTGTCCTGGTGACAGCACCCAAAGCAGCTGCTGCCCTCACCCTCCAGCGAGGTTCTGTGATCCTTCAGCATCCCACCAGCCCTTCCCTGGACGAGTGAAATATCACCACAATGCCCACTGCTTATATTGCTCCTCAGAAAGTATTTCAGTGAAATTTATGATGATGAGTAAATACATTGCACTCATTTTACGGCTGGGAAAATGAAGGGGGAGAGAGCTGCAATGGTTTAATAACCTCTGAAATGAATGCAGGTTTGCTGATTCCCATTCCCCTGACACTGGAAAACCCAAGAAGCATCAAAAGCAGCCCAAACCACCAGGCTGTTTTACATGCTATTTGTTTCCAGTCATGTCTGAAAAGCTCTAGAAGCTATTTACTCTCCAAGTCGTGTTGCATCTTCCGTATTAGTATAGTACCACATCAAGAAAAGCCTATTGAAAAATACACATCTGCTCATAAAAAATTAATCTAACCTATTTTAGACATGATTGCTCTGATATGTGTATATTTTGCAAGAGGATAAAATATTTTAAAATAAATTATTAAATGAAAAATAAAATACTGGAAAATGAAAATAATATAAATAAAAATATTAAAATAAAATATTTAGAAGGAATTCTGTCTTGCTATTTTACAGCAAGGCTTCAGAGATATAGCAGCATAGAAACCTACATTTTAAAATTTATGTGATGGTCCCAGTATTTAAAGGGCCAGATACATGGAGGCATCAAAAGTGGATCAGGAAAAAAGGGATGCTTTAAGAAGACAAAAATATAAGTGTGTAATAATGCCATAAAGCTGACACAGTATATTTCAGGTAGATCACTCTGTAATTAAAAATTGGCTGAGTTAAAAACTAACGTGGTCTTACCAAAGTAGCTTTCTCAAGGCTCAGGGCTACTACTGTGATGCACAATTATTCCTGATGTATTTCTCAATTCTGTACAGAGCAGGACCTTGCTAATCTAATTATCTTTTTTTTTAACTCTACAAGGAGACCATGGGGAACCGGCTACTCTGCTTGTAATAGTAATTGAATAATTTTTTCCTAATGTTATTATAGCAATAAAACAGCAACTACATGCAAAATGAAATAAGCTTTTGAAAATCACTGATGGTGCACTTTTGCCACTGCAATATTTTGTCCAATGAATATTTGAAATGGAGTTCATTTTCAGCGGTGAAATTAGCACAGCCTAATATATACAAGAGCAGGCCTTGAGTCTAAAGTCAGATAAAATATCCCAGAAGTGGCTAAAGATGTTTGTTCAAAGCCCAATGTATTACATTAAGCACATCAATCAATAAAAGTTCGGCTGCACACCTGCATCTAATGGACTTACAGAGGCTGCCATCACCAAAAGGCTTGTATTCAAAAATAAGTTGCATTCAAATTTTTCTACAAATTTACTTAGGAAAAACACATTGCTGGATATTATGCAAAATGCAGAGTCCCAGGAATAACGTTTTTCTCTCTAGTTCTGATTTATGTCAATGATAAACTTCTCTCTTTACTCTGTCAGTGACAGATTATAACTAAGGGTGAACATGATATAATTTTTGAGCTGAACCTCTGTGCCCTAGCTTAAAAAAATCATTTTACCTGTCTAATTTCACTACCTACCTTCATCAGAGAAGAGCTGTCATATTTTGATGCAAATTCCAGCAATTTACATGTTTCAAGCTAGCAGGCAATGTCTTCCTAGAAAAACTTGCCACCCTTCCACAATCTCCTGTGAAATGGCAAACCAGGTTAGAAAGATAGAGGAGATTGGATTACCTGTCTGCACCAGCTCATTGTTTCTAGGAGATAATCCATAAATGATTAATCCTTCTAATGTTATTGAGCAATGTAAGGAAGGCTGCCTGTGACCTATTTCACCCTCTCACACTGTTGTTGTGGGAGCAGCTTTGCTATATAAATTGAATTATTTTCATTCTTTTGTTTTTATCAAATTGTAACTGTAATTTAATTGTTTTTCTCTGTTTCTTTCAATATTATTTTAGAATCTCTTGGAAGGACCATAATTGTTGGTAATACTCATATCCAAAATGTCAGTGGACACGTAGATGGCTAATTGCCGTTTTTTGTCATTTTCCTTGTACTTTATTAAGTTACATTATTTCAGAAAGCACTGCTGTTTTTAATGTTTTGTGCTTCACATTTTCTAGAACATTTTTCCAACTGTATAAGGAGAAAAAAAAAAGAAAAATGAAAGTCATCCATTCCTTTACAGAATCATTACTGCAATTATTTCATGACAAAGAAACTTCTGGCTAAATTCACATTTCAGTACTGCAACAGCTGAGAAACTCAGATGCTATGCAAAGCAGTTCTGTGTTCTCTCTGTTTTATACAGAGCATGGAAACAGGAAAAAATCCCATACCTACAGCTGGGTAAGTCAGTAGTCCCAGAACAACCTTCCTAAACCTTGTCACTTCCATGTGATGATCCTGCTAAACCTGGAGTCCCTTGACACATCATCCTATCCCACCAATTTTAACTGTTTAGATTAACACTGCTGCCCTACAGCACTGTTAACATGTAGCAATTTGGAAAACTTTCCTCTGAAGGTGGAAAAAGACTTTGTACAGCTAAAACTAAATCTCTGTCACCATGAATATGCAGTAAGGTACCTGTGGCTGCAGCATGAGTGCAGAGAGAGCACAGTGCAAGCTGGAACTCCTAGGAAAGGCTGCTGATCCACTCGGCCCTCCTAAGAGCAGAACAACTGCCAGGGAAGGTAACTACACAACTTGAGCAGTTTATACCATATTTATACAAATGAGGAAAATGCTCAAGTAATGCCACCTGTGAAATAAAAGGATTTTTCAAATAAAATGGCAGCACTTCAAAAATTCTGGCATCCCCCACCCCTTGTTTTTTTTAAAGGATTAAAATGCAAAATAAAAGTTCATTAAGTTATTAAAGAGGTTATCACCAGGACAATTTGTCCTATGTAGAACTAAGCCCAAATAAACAGTCTGTAGAATTACAGCCATTATCCTGAAATTTAGGGTACAGATAACAATGCAATTATTAATCAATAGCCCAGAAATTGCCTGCTATTACAATTCAAGAAAAACATCTGCAAACAAACCAACAAAAGTGTGCCATTTGCAAAACAGCTCATGAAACCAGGAATTTCTGGCAATTGTTTCAAGTGGAAAACTGCAAAGATCAAATACGAGATCTATGAGTCACTCGGATTTGCAGGACTCACTGGACCCTAATTGAGCCTGAAATATTAACAGAAAATGCACTGACTGGGAGCACTGGCTGCACCTCTCCCTCATCTGAACAGCAGCAATAGATCTTTTGCTGAGGATATTCAGCCAACAAGGGAAAAATGAAAGGACTGAAGAAAGATGGCTTTTTCTGTAGGAAGTTTAAAGGAGTGACTGCAGCCCAAATAAGCTTTGGGAATACATAAGTAACCTACTGTATAAAAAGAGGGGTCTGAAAAAGAGTTTGTATAACAAAGCTGCCAACAGCAGAGCAACAGAGAAACCCAGCCATGGTGTCACAAGCAAATGAGAGAGTAAAAGAGGGTCTTTATTACTTCATCTACCTTAATATTAACATCTATGAAGTAGACAACTTCATACTTAGGGTAATAAATTATCATATCCTGTCCTATAAAACCTCAGCAGAACAACTGAACTATAAAACACAATGTTCTCTTCACTTGTTGAAACACAAATGGAATCTGTCCCACTCACAGAGAAAACATAAAAAGGGCATCGTGTGCATCATCCCACTTGTGCCTGGCTCCATGCAAGAATCGGGTACAGGAGGTGAGAGAGGAACATTTCCCTAGAGAGAGGAACATTTCCCCAGCACAGCTGCGAGGGGGGCCAGGGAGATTTGCACCACACAGCACTTACAGCACACGCCTGAGTAGCTAGAACTTTCCAGTGCCCCGGAGCCACGGCCTGGCCCTGCCTGGACACACACTTCATGATGATGACAGGCCAGGTTCCATTCCTGATACAAAATATTTTATTCCAATGCAACAACGGTGAAGATGGGCAGGGAGAAGAGATTCACTGAAATGCAGAACTGGAATTAGCAGTTGAAGAAGGAAAACAATCCATAACCAGAAACCACTGCTTCCCTTTCTTCCTTGCTGCTCCTTCTGTTTCACTTTTAATGCAAGATGAAGCCAAGTTTTCACCCCTGAGATCTCACACAGCAGAAAGCTTCCTTTGCCTTTAAATTTGAAAGATACCTTGGCATAACAGTAATCTTGCAGAAAGGAGCAGTTTGGTGCAGACATTTAAGATGCCATTTAAAACCAGGTTTTTTCAAAAGTTTTTGTCATTTTCTTTCTGTTTCAGTTGAGTTCATAGAATGTTGTTGCTCTATAAAATAGTTTTCAAACTTTAATTTCCTCTTATTGTCTTTGTCTAATATAAACTGTTAATGAATAATGAGACATTTTACATCTAAGTATTGCCTCTATGGGCAGACACTACAGAACTAGAAAACCTAAATTTTATGGATTAGGCTCTCGGGTGGCAAAACCTTAGAAGGATGTGAACAATTTACGGAGCTCTAAGACATTCCATATGACTTTTGTTGAGGTTTTTTTACTGATGCTTATGTCCTGGGGTTCAAGGGTGAGTTACTGGGATGAAGTTCTGTGCCTAGATTACTTTTTTCCTAAGAAATGCATTTTTACTTAATACTAGAACTGTTTGACACCAAAACAGGTAAATTATTGTTCTGCCCCAAAAGCTTTATAGTTTAAAAAACTGTATTATATTGGAACTTGATATTTCCAGTTCTCGTCAGAAAGACTTTTTGTGGAACCACACAAGTGCTGGATCCTTTTTTAGAGTTTGTGCATTAAATGTCAGCCATTGTGGGAGAGACCTATACTGTAAAGCTGTATTAAAATCAGAAGTTTGTCCACCTTCAACAGAACAATATGACCTGTAGTAATACAGAGCATAGCACACATTTTTTAAATTCTCAGGAGGGTCAGGAGCTTGCCATAAACAAGGTTTTGTTTAGAAATTTACAAACCTTTTTTCCTGTCAGATTGCACAAAATGCTACAAAGATACTCGAACCTGAGTGATCTTATCTTGGAAGTAATTTATGCCTTGGTCCTGATGAATATTCTATACTTTCCTGTTCCTAAAATCACCAGTAATTGAAAAAACTGCAGGAAAAAGCTCAGTGCACTGCATGTTACTTTGTTCTTGTTTCAGCAAACGTAGATATGTACTACATAGCACTCCACTTTACAGCAAACAGTTTACTCTCCTATGTAACTTTCCTTTACCTGAGAAACGTACCTATATTTACTATACCTGAGAGAAATATTTAATCCCCAAATTCTTCTAAAATATTGAAAATTCCATGTCCCACTGCATACCGTGAAATACGGATACAGCAGACAATCACAAACAGGGGAGCAAACAGCATCACCCTCAAAGTGCTGGAAGATAATTCCTGAGCCTGTGACCCAGCTCATCGCACTTCACAAGCGAGCCTGCAGTAAACTCCGGAGATTGATCCTTTGGACCACTAATGGCGTAAATAAATAATAACAAATGCGAAGGCCAGCCCTCAGCCCTGCCCACGCGTGTCGGCGGGGGCGCGGCCTTGCCCAAAGCCCACGGCCCTGCGAGGCCTCTGCCGCCGGAGCTGCGAGGGGGAGGGGGGGGGCGGGGGCCCGGGACGGG
>VZTG01003083.1:1667702-1679945 GCA_013397845.1 Melanocharis versteri
CGAGGGAGAAGAGAGGAAGAGGAGGAAGTGGCGGAGGAGCAAGAGGGAGCGGAGAGGGAGAGGCGAGGCCGTGTGTGCCCTCGGGGAGGCGGCGGCGCCGTTCCCCCTCGGACCGGGGCAGCGCTGGGGCTGGAGGGCGCTTTGGCTCCTGGGGGCCATTGACTTTTTCTCTTTTTCAATCGTACTTTGTTGTTGTTGTTGCTCACGCCTGTTGCACGGAGCCCTTGTTCAGAAGGAGGGGCATTTAAGAGATGTGTGTGTTTGTCATTGCATTAAAACACAGGTTTGGCTTGACCACCGGGTTGATCACAGAGCCATAAAAATGGGAATACCGGGAGCTTCACGTTTTCACGTGCAGCCCTGGAGCTGCAGGAACTTTCTGCGCTCGTGGGTCACAAGCCCGTGGTGAGGGTTGCTCTGGAAGCTGGAGCCCGAAGCAGAGCCATGGCTCATAGTTCTGCCGTGCTGTGCTGGCTGCGCTGTTGTTGCTGTCCTTGGAGTAAAACTGGAACACAACGGACCCGGTGTTTGGAGACTGCCCCGTCAGGCTCTGCACGGGAAGGTTGTGGAACACTGCGTATCGCATCAGCAGATTGAGAGCACGAGCAAAACCTTTTGGCAGTGGGTTTAACTTCCTAATCTTTCTAATTAAAAAAATTAGTAGTTTCTGAAAATAGGAGAGCATATTTTTAGACCTGTGATGTCAAACCTTATGGAAAGATAGGGATATTGTAAGTCTCTGTAATTAAAACACTGTCCAAAACCTGCATAACAGTGTGAACAAGCACATCCCTGAAATGCATTTGTCTTCTTTTGTAGGAGAAAACCGACATAGAAGGGACCTTATTTGTGTATAAAAGGTAAGGGTTTCTTTGTATTTTGGGTTGGTTTTTTCGGGGAGGGGGGATATAGTGGTGGTGATGTTTGTTCTCCTTCCTTAAGAAAATAAACTGCAGATGGCTTCCTGCAGAGCTTTCATACTCATCATTACTTGCTTGTCCAGCTGTTAACTGCTGTGTACTCATTCAAAAGGAATAAACTCTGCACACGGGTGAATAACTCCATCAAAAGCCCCTAAAAGTACTGCTGAGAAAGCATAAAACTTGAATGCTATATACGTACCCATGTCAAAAACTGGTTTATTGAGCTTATTATATTAATCCAATAGCATTTCATAGTGCAATGAATTTGTTAAATGCAAAGTCTCCCTTTGTCTCCTAAAATCCATGAGGTTGATTATGAAAATAATAGAGATGAGAAATTAAATAATCTGTTCTAATTTGCTCCTGGTAAATGGCATAAACTTTTGGAAATAGATGAAGTTGTCCAAAAGCTGGAGGTCTCATAGTGTCTGGTTTTGGGGGCTATTTGATTTCCTCATCAAAACCATGAAAGAAATTTCCAGTTCACTAGGATGGGTAAAAGGGGTGAGGAGGAGAACCAGCAAATAAAATCAATCATGAGTTCAAGTTTTAAATTACAGACAAATAAAAAATCTAAATGAAATAACACTTAGTTGAAGGTAAGAAATAGAAATAATTCAGACTTAAGCCATCCTGAAGCAGACTGCCATAGTTTGGTCATTACAATATTTTATCCTAGCACTATGTAGGGATTTGAGTAACCAGTTCCTGTTACTTCAGCTCCCAGCTTGGAAATACTTAGTGTAAGAAAGTGAACCAAACTTGAAAAAACAAAACAAAAACCAAAGCAACAAAGCAAAAGCTTTCAGTGTCACTAGCTGATGACTTCAGATGAGTTCTGTGAGGTGCATTAAGAGACTAACTTGTGATGCTAAGGGTTGTTTACCCTGTCCTTGGAAGCTCTTGTTACAGAAATCTTAATATTTACCAGCTAATTGTGCCTGATTTTTAGTCTGCCTTCATTGTGTTGCTGTTGTTGATTATACACCAGCTTACAGGCACAGTTGAGTGCTGACAGGACATTCATGCAGCAAGAGAAAACAGATCTAAAACGGTCTTGAACTTTCAACGCTTGCTCAGTGTTTTCTTTTTTCACCTGGTGTCCAGCAAAAATCTAGATAATCAAAATTGCTCCACTAGGCAGTAAAATTCTGGATAATTTATTACGTGCTTTTAGGACACTGGGTTAAGTCTTTATTTCCAGAGTCTCCCTTTAGGAAGAAATTACTGCTTATGGTTCCCCCTGTAAGTGTATTTCATGCTGTTTAAGACAGCAGCTCTTCTTTATTGTCATGTCTGTTTACAGTAAGGTAATGGTGCTGTGTAAGTGGGTTGGTTTTTTTCCTCTAGTAAAAAAATTCTAAAATGCCTCAAAACGATCTTATGTCAAGTATTGAATACATTTGCATTTTAATAGTGGACCTGCCCTAGTTTTTTTGAATAGATTTTTCAGAGGCATGTCTTTGGTTCAGCAGTTTAACAGTGTAGAACTGTAATGTTAATCCTGATCCTGCTTTGAGGTAAGTGTAGTTTGAAATTGAAATTAGGTGGCATGCCAAGAGATGGCATAGGAAAACAGCTGTGAGAGCTTCAGGACTGCTAACGCTTCACATAATAAAGCGATGGAAATTTGAAGATTAATTCATAACTTGGTTTCAGAAAATTACTTCTGTTGATGAAGCTATTAATCCTTGGTTTTGTTTTAATTGACTCAATAGGTCAGCTTCTCCTTATCATGGTTTTACGATAGTGAATCGACTGAATATGCACAACCTGGTTGAACCAGTAAATAAAGATTTGGAGTTTCAGCTCCATGAACCTTTTCTTCTCTACAGAAATGCCAGCTGTGAGTATAACTTTCTCTAATCTAAATAAACTTCAGGTTCGGTTTATAACCTAGATCACTTCTGATTACTGTGATGTCTGTTTCAAATATAAAGTAATGGGGCAGGTTCCAGTGAAATACCTGATGATGTTTTCTTTTTACAATGCTAAATTTTCTTAAATAGCTGTGCTATTATGTTATGATCACTGCATGCTTTCAGTAAAAAGCGAATATAGTAGCAAAGTGCAATATTGCTGTGGCCTTTAATTAATAATCTGCTAGGTTTAATCTAAACATGTCTCTCCTATCAGAATGTCCCCTTGAGTTACAGATGGGAACGCTCTTTTGGCTGTGCTTTGGTGTACCTGATAGACAGTCACGTGTTAATCCCTTCCTCTTTTCCCCTTGGAAGGCCTCTGGGATTTGTGAAAAGTAGGATAGATTCCGTCATGGTGACAAAGAACAGCCTAAGTCAGATGATCTCTTCTGTTTCATAATCTTAGCAGTCTTCCATCGATAAGTGTCATGAAGAGGAAAAAGTCAAAACTGGTCAGTAGGTTGAAAATCTAGGAGACTGAGGGAGTGACTGGCAAGAGATTGGGAAAAGTACTGTATTGAGTTGGGTGTTTAAACAGGTTGCTTGGTTTGGAAGGAAGATGAGCTGTAGATGGAGGTGGTAGGGATAGGATGGACCTTAAGGTGGCAGGAAAGAATTGCAGCTGTGAGGTTGGTGACAAAAGGGAAGCAAGAAGTTGATTCATTTGTTGGAACTGCTGATGGTGTAAGGAAGCAGGAGCTGCTGTGGAATTACCATGGTGTGTCAGTGACAGTGACAAGAGGGTCACTTCAAGGAAGGAATCACAGAATCGTGTGGGTTGGAAAATACCTTTACGATCATCGCACCCAGCCATTAACCCAGCACTGCACAGTCCACCACTAACCCACATCCCTCAGTGCCACATCTGCACATCTCTTAAATACCTCCAGGGATGCTGGCTCCACCACTGCCCTGGGCAGTCTGTTCCAGGGCTTGACAACCCTTTCCATGAAGAAACTTCTCCTAATAGCCAGTCTAAACCTCCCATGGCACAACTTGAGGCCATTTACTCTTGTACTATTACTTGTTACTTGGGAGAAGAGACCAAGCACCACCTTGCTACAACCTCCTTTCAGGTAGTTGTAATCAGAGGAGGTATAGGCTGTGTGTGAGTTCATTAGAAACCCCTGAAGCCAATTGTTTTCCATTCCTTGACAAAAGCTCTTCTTTTCCTGTGGGACATTAGTGTGTAAGATCTGTGGGAGGCTCATAGGGTTTAGAATAGAGATGACACAAAATAGTACAAGGAAAGGGGGAATTCATACAAAGGTCAGCAAGGAAAAAATTACAGGCTGGATGTGGGAATTGCATTCTGAAGTAATCAGGAGAATTTTTTTCCCCTTATTTCTTTGCCATTGTCATTTTAAAAGACTTTGGTCAGAAACTGTCCTTTCTTTCATTACCTCATCCTGTCTCTAGTGATTGCAGGTGGAAGATGTCCAATGCAGTTAGAATGTCATTAGTTATTTTCTTAGGTGCCACAGATAAACTGCAGATGAGTTTTTGTGCCCTCTTGAGAGTGTTCACTTTGTTCAAATACAAGCTTAAAAGCATTGAAAATGGCATTTAAGCTTTTTATTCCTTATAATTTCCATACCACTAACTCCATTACATTTTGCATTAAGTTGTTTTGTTTTGGATTATTTTCCTTACACAAGGTTTTCAAAATTTTCCATCCTCTGAAAGAGTTAGAAAACAAATTATATAGTTGAATTGTGTTAAAGCTGTTTGCCTCTATTTGCATAGTATTTGTGAATTTGCAGACAATTTTCAACAGGTGTGTGGTTTTTTTGTATGGGTAAATCGGGATTCTTGTCCAAGTTCTCTTCATGCGGAAGGATCTCCACTTCCGCTCAGTTGCCTGCTGGCATGAAAAGCCTTTGCATTTTTGGAACTAATTCAAATGAGAGCTTTAAGCCAGTGGTTAATATGATGTGTATCTCCAAGGGCTTAATGTCGTGTGTCTCTAATGGCTTAAGGTGAAGTTCTTCTGAGATCCCTTAATGACTGGAAGAGGATGGACTGCTAGTTTGTGTAAGGAAAAGCTGCCTCTTACTCAGCCCTGTGTCGTGTAGAGTGGCTTTTATTGTGTCCTTGAAGAAATCTGCTGTCATTAGAAACTCTTCATGAGTAAGTTGCCTTGATAGGGTGGCTGAATGATTGAACTGCTGATTCTGTTTCCTTGGCTTACAGATGGGTGATGGCTCAGACTATCCAGTAAAAACCTAAAATCATGTTAATAGTGCTGTTTGGCAGAGACAAACTTACTTTGTGCCTCTATAGTTACGTTGTAACAAGATCAGTAACAAATAGAGATTTGTGCTTCACCGGGACCTGGTGGAAGCAGTAGATGATCAAACCAAAATTATGTCACCATATATTTGGGGAAGGTTCCGTGTCAACAGTACTTATAACTGAATGTGATACTACTGTTTTACGAATTCCATGTTTTCACTTTGTTCTGGCATTCTGTCTTGACTTAAGAAGATAATAAGGCCAAGTCTGTTCCGTGCAGCAGATGAGACCTGTGGCATTTCTGTCTTGAGCAGCACGAGAGCTGTTCTGAGGACAGTGAGTAACCTACTCCAGTCTGTGCAGAGCTGCTATCAACTTCTGTGAGGAACTTTGCAAGCAGTCTACAAACATTATTTTTGCTTGGCTGGAGGCTGTAAGAATGATTTGCCTGTCATACTAAATGATAATATTTTGGTGGGGTTTTACTGTTCTTTTGTAGTTTGATTTCTTCAAATACTCTTACTATACAAAGGAGTTGTTGGTTTGCTGCTTATCAGAGCTTACTTTGTTAAGCTGTAGACGTGAGATACTTTATCCAATCGCACAGAGGCATTTTCATACTCTTAAACCAAGACTAGGTAATTCCCATTTTATTCTTATGGGAAATTACTGATTTTCACAGCTCTTGGTGAGAGTCCTCCTGTTTTTGCAGGGTGGGGCATGAAGGAAACTTCCATGGGCATTCTGGAATGAGAGCAGATACAGTACCTTTCTTATATCTGCCATTGGCTGTTCTCTGAGCAAAATGGAGGACACTTGGGTCAATTTGTTACTCATTATTCTGTGAGGTTCCCCCCCATCCCAATCCTACCTTTTTCATATTTCAGCTTTTAATGGGGAAATATTTCCTCACTCCATAATTTTTGTTCTCAAAATTATTCTGGCTGCATAATATGATTCCAGCCCCAAAAGGATACTGAACCCAAAAAGTTTGATTTAACACTGCCCCAAAACTTACACCACTTATTTGTGGGGCATGAGACCCTAAAGCAAAGATGATAAAAGGGTGTGACTAAGAAGCTGTGAGAAATTGTACCACTTGCAGTGGTAAACAGAAAAAAGATATTCTTGTTTACATTGTTTTAAAGAATTGAAGAAAGCAAATATCTCCAAACATGAGCAGGTCAAGAAAATGCCAAATTGAAAAGAGATTGTTTAGATTATTTCATATTTTAAATTTAGAATTACTCTTAAAAGGTAAAAATTTTGAGATTATACTTCATACTTAATGTGCCATTTATTAGTTCTTAGTCTGCAATAGGTATTGCTGGGTACTTTTGATCCTTGTTGAACTCTCCTTCTAGATACATGCACATTCTTTAGAGTATTCAGAGTATTTGTTCATGAAACACTGAATCCCATTGACCTATATTTTTAAAATTAACCTAAGCTTGTTTTCTCTTGTCTGTGTTTTGTGGAAAGCATGTTAAACTCTGTTTTAAAAAATGCATGCAGTTCAGCCAGTAACAGTAATAATAGTACAGTCTGAAGTGCAGTACTTCCTTTCAATCTGTAATGTGAGAATCTAGAGCTGTTAGTTAATACTTTGCTTAATAATTGAGGAAAATTGGTCAAAGTTTTAAGCAATGGCGAACTTACCTCCTAAAGTCTGCAGGAAAGATTCTTCTGAGCCTTTCTCATTTATAACTTTTCCTTTATATCGGTGGTGTTGGTCCTGATTAAAAGGGTTTTTAATCCAAGCCAGTTCACTTGGGAGGTCAGGTAGGCAGATTTCCATGGTGCTGAAAAGACGGATGTTTAGCATAAAAGTTGGGTATTAAAATACGTGGTCCTTGTTCGGTGTGGGGTTTTTGTTTGTGGTGGTGTGGTTTTTTGACTTGCTTCTTATTCCTGTCCAAGGTAAGAGTTAGTAATACAAGAATAATGGATTTTGGAGAGGTTTATACATTTAAGTGGAAAACTCAGTTACAAAGTGCTGTCTTCTGGGCTTGTTGTATTATTGATGAAAACAGCTTGTATCCAGAACAACGAAAGTGAAATGAGTTGCATTAGAAGTGTTTCAAATAGCTCCTGACTGGTTTCAAAACTGGTAAGGAAAGTCTCTTGTTATCACACATGTTCCATTAAGTGTAACATATCTCTGTGATTGCTGAGGCTGCCTGGCTCTCCAGCAAGCACATTAACCCAGTGGTTTAGTCTGAGATAAGAAAGGAGCCTGTTCTTCATATCTTCATAGCAGCAGAAGCAATGCAAGCTGGGGGAGGAGAGGTACGATTGAAAACTGTAAAGAAGTTCTAAAAATACATCGTTTGACCTGAAAGATGGCACTGTAACTGCAAGAGATTTTCTTCTGTAGTTTGGGTTGCAAAGGAGCAGTCCCTCTCCTTCTGTATAACTGTCAGATGGCAGTTTGTTAAAGTGTTCCTGAGCTTGGATGCTGTTTGGCACCTGCTGAATTACTCCATGATCCTGCTTGTGGGACTGTGCTGTGAGATATGTTTGTGAAATGGCCCTAGGTATTCAAAACAATAGGAAAGGGAGGAACTTTCCGTTCATTCTAATGGTTTATAAATCCATGTGGCAGGCTAATATCTACATGGAGGAAATAAATATGAGGAGTGTCAGTGAAGATGATGCTAGAGCTGACTGACTGAGGAGAGGTGGCATTTCAGCTGACATTGCTACTAGAAGAAATACGAGCTGTAACAGAGAGCTTTATGTCATTTTGCCTTAAACTCTATTTGAAGTGTAAAATGATGCATATATGTGCTTTTCTTTATGGGAGTGAGATCGGGTTGTTTTCCGTGGTTACATTATAGGAGGGGTTTCAAAATACAAGTCCTTTTCTTTTAAGAGTTTGAAAGACTCCACTTCCAGTTGTTCTGCTTCATTGTATGGCAACATCTAAATTAGACCTGTAAAATAAAACTCTTTTCTTCTTCTACCAGCTCTTCCAGATAGTTAAGGGAAGTTTTAAGCAAATCATCTCTTTGAATGAGTTGAAGATGTATTTGCACAAATGGCTAAGCTGCCTTAGGGAAGGGAGTGACAGTGTCTGGAATCGCTGAAACTGGTGGTGCTGATGAGTCCATGTGCACTTCCTCTGGCACGCAGTTCCATTTTAAGTTTTGCCTTCCTGTGTGTCCCAAACATCTTGTTTGTGCTCTCTCTTATGCTCAGATGGCCTTTTGTGAAGCTGATGCAGAAACAGGATCAAGGAGTTGGTCTGTACTAAAATATACCCAGTTGGCATAAGGGAGAGGGGCCTCTTGGGGTACAATGGGTTAACAAAGTTGTGAGAATGTGAGAGTGGGGACACTGCCTCTTGCTGCTTACTTAAAATGAGAGCTGAAGTGAAACTACAATTTGGGGATGCAGCTTCATTTTATGTTGCCAAAGATGAGGCTTCTGTCTCACAGTGGCAGACAGAATAGACTTGGCTATTCCCACTCTTAATCCAGATTATAGAAAAGTCCAAGACCTTCCTTTTGGTATTATTCAGCCGTTAGGCTTGAGCAGGAAGTCTTCCATAATCCTTCTGTTCTCTCAAAAGCTCTTTGGTTTTCCATTTCAATTTTAATCAGGCTTTAAGGATTGATCCAGACAAGTTTGGAGAGAAGTTGAATATTATGTGTCTAGATAAATATTTATGGGTCAGTGTTTCTAACAAAAATGGCATATGTCAGAGAAGAACATAGATGAAGATAATGGATGACTTATTTTAGTTTTATAAAACCTGATTTGTCTGTGATATGGGTTACTCATTACTTCAGGAGTGTCAAAATGTAGTGTGAATTCTACTGAAAGATTCACTGATGATGATTACCCGCTGCTGTTACTTGATTGCTAAAGATGCTGCCCAGCATTCAGTGTAGAAAAGCTGGGAAAATGAGTCACTTAATTCAGTGGCTGGTGTTGGATGAAACTCTTGCAAGAACTGCAGTAGAAAGGTGCCATCAGACACAGGAATGTTCAGCTGATGTTTATGCTGTGTATAGCAAAAAAATCACATTTTAGAAAAAGCTGGTGAGAACCAACTCTGTCTTTGCTATAAGGATGTTCATAATTGAAGCTGCATGCATGGAAGAAAGTACAGTGTACATGTAAGAAAATAAATATCAAATATTAGTAGTAATGCTGTTGGGACACACACACTTCTGGGGAAGGGAGCTGAACTGGCAGTACCTGAGGCGTCTTGGAAAGAGGAAGGTAAACATTCCAGCCTGATGTACTGTACCTACATTAATGCCTGAGTTCATTTGTAATCTGCTTTGCATCTTTGTAATATTGTTAGTGTTTCCCAGTGACTCCCTATGGTTGCTTGCCAGTAGTACAAAGTGGAAAAAAAGCCTGATACTCTACACCAAACTGAGATTTGGATCAACTTGTGGTCTTGTCTAGGCCTGTTTCTGGCAGAATTGAGGGTGACTTTTATCATTTGTCCCATTAAGATATTTTTGTAAGTTCCTTATCTTCATTTCTTCAGCAAGTATGCTTTTGAAGCAGCTTTCTCTTCTGGGCAGTTTGTCTGATAATGAAGTCAGGGAAGGAAAAGAGCTTTTCTTCAGTGCTAAAATATGGGCTACTTCTTTAGTCATGTAACAAACTGGAAACTTTGTAGGTTTCTATGCAGCAGAAAATCCAGTTGTATTAAACTGTGAAGTTTAATAAAAGCGTTTCATAAGCATTGGCTACATATATGAAGTGCTTTTTTATTGGCTTATGTCTTTTGTGCATTGATTTCTTTGTTTATGACTTGAAAAGCTTTCTTATCTATTACTTAGCTGGAAGCTCTAAAGAAACAAACACCCGAATTAATACAGCTGTTATTTAATGAAAGAAAGAGAAGCCAAGAATTTCGGTTTGTTGTAGGATGTTCTTCTAGAAATGAGATGTGTACATGACTTCTTGAGGATTTTGGCCCAACAAAGTACACCTGGGATAAGCTGAAGGGCCAGAGAAAGTTTGGTAAATAATTGTCCTCTTTGCCATGGCTCGACATAATTTTGAGTGGGCTTTGATTGAGGCTTTTGAGTATTTTGAGAAGAGAAAAAAGTGAGTAAAGAAAGAAAAGGATTTCACTGTGAAATAAAAATCTACCTCTAACTGGAAACGGTTGAGTGGGTTTTCTTAAACCTTCCTTTCCTTCACTCTAAGTGTATTTGTAATCGGTGATTTCAGCTACATAAAAATACTGACATGAACTGCAGTATAAAGATGAGTTTTAAAAGGCTGAAAGCATCTTTTTCAGAAATTGAGATACTCGAATGGTAACATATGTAAAGTTGCCTTTGACGTTCTTGCACTTTATGCGTTGACAAACTTCATAGGTAAACTAAGATTTAAAATAATCTGCTTTGTGGGCTGGATTCAGTACAGTTCTGAGGAGAGTTGTGGAGCTTTGTGGTGTTGGGGCAGCTGGGGGGCCGTGGGGAGAGGAGCTGGTGTGTGGGTGAAGGCCGCTTGGGAGGGTTGCTGGGGAAGGAGCAGCTCATGGCACTTCTGACAAAGTTTCTCCCTCTGATGGAGGCTCAGTGGTTGAGCTCCAACTCTGCAAACTTTCAATGGAATTTTACTTACTCTGAAAGCCAGAATGAGGCTGAGTGTCTTGCTGAGCTGGAACCCTTCTGGTCTTGTTTCTTTGTCCTTGATAACTTCAAAGAGCAGGGGTCGCTATGAATCTAGTCTTAAGCTGTTCCAGGAATGTAGCAGAGTGATGGGAGCTTTGGTACTGCTTCCTTCTGGAGAGGGAACCTTCCAGAGAGACTCTGGCTGAACTGTTGTACTTCAAATGAACTGTAATTCAAATGTTAATGTTGGTCTTTGAATTTGACAAATTCAAAAATCAGTGGTTTTTTAAGATGAATATTCCTTGGCCTAGCTTAAATGATAAAGTCAGTAATTCAAAAAAGGAGGTTGCAACTGTAGTGAGAAAGCACCTGCTGGTTAAAACTTCATTTTCCTGTTGCTTTTATTTACAAACAGGATCAAGATTCTGTAGTTCTTCCACTTAATCTAGCTGAAGTTGTATTTATGTTTGCACATGTGCTATTTCTGATTACTTTATAAATAGTAGGCGGTGACACACTATATTTCAGTGGAAATTGATGGAAATTCGTATGTTGCAGATCTAATGGACTACTTTTATTTGCTGTTGATTGAATTTTTTTTTCTTTTTTTTGTCTTACAATTGCTTTTTTTCCTTGTTTTCTAGTGTCAATTTACAGTATTTGGTTTTATGACAAAAACGACTGTCATCGAATAGCAAAACTCATGGCTAAGTAAGTACTGGAGCCTTATTATTCTGTAAGCCTTTTAGAACTTACTGAATGTGTCTGGTTTTTTTCCTCACTCTCCTAAAATGGAGGAATACAACATTCTTGCTCATACAACTTTTTTTAATAATGAAAGTTATAGTTTTGTTTTTAAAAAAACTGCAGCATTAAAATTTTCAGTTAAGTGATAAAAAAAAGTGAGTTGAAGTGTTAGTTGGCATTCTCCAAAGAAAGCAAGTATGAGCCCTGTTTATTTTATATTCTGTTTTGTATAGGCATGCTAGCAAAAGATTTTCTAATGCAGAAAGTGTAATGAAATAAATGATGGTTGGGGGTTTTTTTGGTTGGTTTTGTGGTGAGCTGGTTTTTTGTTGGAATTTGTGGTTTGTTTGGAATTTTTAAGACTTAGGTATTATTCCTCACTAAAGTGAAGAGGTTAAAGAATAGTAGGAGAACTAGGTAAAATCTTCTAGAATTACAGTGGGTTTAGGAGAATAAGCAAAACTGTGAAATTATGAGAACTTGTTGTTGCTAATTTCTGGATTTTTTGGTAGTTACTCTTGCTAAAATGCAAAATGTAGATGTATTGCCCAGGATGTCTTCTCATCCCTCATTCTCAGTTTTGCTCCTCTTCACTGTCACGCTGCTTTCCTGAACCCTTTTATCTCTTGCATGCCTTCAGCAGCATGCCGGGGCTTGCCGGTCAGGCCATCTTGAAGACTTGCACAATTTAACTACATGGAAATATTTAATTATATGAAAACTAGTCACAATGTAGATATTTTAAGCTGCATTCTAATTTCTTAGTGTAGGGGGTTTGGTGTGGGTTATTTTGGCTTGTTAAAGATTATTTTTGCGCAGAAGCAG
>VZTG01003083.1:1679971-1711896 GCA_013397845.1 Melanocharis versteri
ATAATTGTCCTCTTTGCCATGGCTCGACATAATTTTGAGTGGGCTTTGATTGAGGCTTTTGAGTATTTTGAGAAGAGAAAAAAGTGAGTAAAGAAAGAAAAGGATTTCACTGTGAAATAAAAATCTACCTCTAACTGGAAACGGTTGAGTGGGTTTTCTTAAACCTTCCTTTCCTTCACTCTAAGTGTATTTGTAATCGGTGATTTCAGCTACATAAAAATACTGACATGAACTGCAGTATAAAGATGAGTTTTAAAAGGCTGAAAGCATCTTTTTCAGAAATTGAGATACTCGAATGGTAACATATGTAAAGTTGCCTTTGACGTTCTTGCACTTTATGCGTTGACAAACTTCATAGGTAAACTAAGATTTAAAATAATCTGCTTTGTGGGCTGGATTCAGTACAGTTCTGAGGAGAGTTGTGGAGCTTTGTGGTGTTGGGGCAGCTGGGGGGCCGTGGGGAGAGGAGCTGGTGTGTGGGTGAAGGCCGCTTGGGAGGGTTGCTGGGGAAGGAGCAGCTCATGGCACTTCTGACAAAGTTTCTCCCTCTGATGGAGGCTCAGTGGTTGAGCTCCAACTCTGCAAACTTTCAATGGAATTTTACTTACTCTGAAAGCCAGAATGAGGCTGAGTGTCTTGCTGAGCTGGAACCCTTCTGGTCTTGTTTCTTTGTCCTTGATAACTTCAAAGAGCAGGGGTCGCTATGAATCTAGTCTTAAGCTGTTCCAGGAATGTAGCAGAGTGATGGGAGCTTTGGTACTGCTTCCTTCTGGAGAGGGAACCTTCCAGAGAGACTCTGGCTGAACTGTTGTACTTCAAATGAACTGTAATTCAAATGTTAATGTTGGTCTTTGAATTTGACAAATTCGAAAATCAGTGGTTTTTTAAGATGAATATTCCTTGGCCTAGCTTAAATGATAAAGTCAGTAATTCAAAAAAGGAGGTTGCAACTGTAGTGAGAAAGCACCTGCTGGTTAAAACTTCATTTTCCTGTTGCTTTTATTTACAAACAGGATCAAGATTCTGTAGTTCTTCCACTTAATCTAGCTGAAGTTGTATTTATGTTTGCACATGTGCTATTTCTGATTACTTTATAAATAGTAGGCGGTGACACACTATATTTCAGTGGAAATTGATGGAAATTCGTATGTTGCAGATCTAATGGACTACTTTTATTTGCTGTTGATTGAATTTTTTTTTCTTTTTTTTGTCTTACAATTGCTTTTTTTCCTTGTTTTCTAGTGTCAATTTACAGTATTTGGTTTTATGACAAAAACGACTGTCATCGAATAGCAAAACTCATGGCTAAGTAAGTACTGGAGCCTTATTATTCTGTAAGCCTTTTAGAACTTACTGAATGTGTCTGGTTTTTTTCCTCACTCTCCTAAAATGGAGGAATACAACATTCTTGCTCATACAACTTTTTTTAATAATGAAAGTTATAGTTTTGTTTTTAAAAAAACTGCAGCATTAAAATTTTCAGTTAAGTGATAAAAAAAAGTGAGTTGAAGTGTTAGTTGGCATTCTCCAAAGAAAGCAAGTATGAGCACTGTTTATTTTATATTCTGTTTTGTATAGGCATGCTAGCAAAAGATTTTCTAATGCAGAAAGTGTAATGAAATAAATGATGGTTGGGGGTTTTTTTGGTTGGTTTTGTGGTGAGCTGGTTTTTTGTTGGAATTTGTGGTTTGTTTGGAATTTTTAAGACTTAGGTATTATTCCTCACTAAAGTGAAGAGGTTAAAGAATAGTAGGAGAACTAGGTAAAATCTTCTAGAATTACAGTGGGTTTAGGAGAATAAGCAAAACTGTGAAATTATGAGAACTTGTTGTTGCTAATTTCTGGATTTTTTGGTAGTTACTCTTGCTAAAATGCAAATGTAGATGTATTGCCCAGGATGTCTTCTCATCCCTCATTCTCAGTTTTGCTCCTCTTCACTGTCACGCTGCTTTCCTGAACCCTTTTATCTCTTGCATGCCTTCAGCAGCATGCCGGGGCTTGCCGGTCAGGCCATCTTGAAGACTTGCACAATTTAACTACATGGAAATATTTAATTATATGAAAACTAGTCACAATGTAGATATTTTAAGCTGCATTCTAATTTCTTAGTGTAGGGGGTTTGGTGTGGGTTATTTTGGCTTGTTAAAGATTATTTTTGCGCAGAAGCAGTGAGTGACAACACAAATGACAGAAAGTGATATCAAGGTATCTTTCTTAATTCTTTTTCTTTTTTCTCATTCTGATAACCCTATTTCCTACTTTTATTTTTTTCTTCCTAGTTGTATTGGACTTCTTACTGTTATTTGGTTTGTCCATATCTAAGGATTAATGGAAAACAATTCTGTGAAACTGACTCTTGGATGTTGTTTCCAAATCAAATAACGAAACATCTACTGCCTCTCCTCTTTATAAACAGAGCATGAGAAGGACATGGCTTTTTCTTTTTAATGCACCTTTTTATCTAAAACCCTTAGATTAATGTTTGAAGTGTGAGAGAGAGTCGAACCCTTCAAACTCTACCGTATTCTTATTCTGTCACACACAGCTACAGTGCAGATCTAAGTTTTCTATAGCAAACCTTGAGTCCATTTGGTGTGAAACTGGTGTGGTCACTGTAGCACAAATGATGGGCTGCAGATAGTTCAGGAATCTTAAAAGTGTGATCAGGTAACAGACCAATCTAGCCATGGCACAGCAGTCACTAAAACGCATTTACCCTTTTGGCTGGATTGCAATATTTACATTTTCTTCCGAGAGTATCAATTTTATTCCATAGTTTTTTTGTCTTTGGGGTGGAAATTTGGATTTGCACCCTTTTGTTAAGGTGGAGTTTTTCTTAATCACTCATAGGAAAGAGTGCTGCCTTTATAGTACCTCAGCACTTTAACAACATAACCATAAAAGGTTTCAAGGAGATTTGCATTCTCTTCCCTGCATTTGACTTGACCTTATTGTGCCAGACTGAGTTAACAAGATTGTAGACCATCCATTTATATTTTGGTGGCTTATCTTTGAAAAGAAGAGTAAATTAGGCTTTGTTATCACAGACTTCACTTCTCACGTTCTCTCCCTCCCCCTGCCCCTCTGTGAGGTTGTGCCAGGTATATTTTCAATGCTCTAACTCCAGATATTCTTCAACAAACTGTCACAGCAGCTACTGTGTCCCTGAAGGAATGTGTGCCTCTTCCACTATCTGATATAATGGAAAGAAACAGCAGGCCTTGCTTAAAAAAGATTTAATCCTGGATTGCACACAGAGCATGCTCAGTGTACAGATTTGCATTAGTTGACTTTCCCTGCCCCAGGAAAGAAACTTGATTTACAGAAATTTAATTTTTTTTAGAGGTTTTTTTTTGGAAGTTTTTTTTTAGAGTTTTCTGTAATGAAAACATTTCATGGGAGTCATCAAACTCCTCATTTCAGAAACAATTGATTTGTGTCAAGTTAAGATGATTGATTGAGGGATGACCTTTCTAGAAGTAGGACAGAAACTGGAGGTCTTCAAGTATTTGAGAAAACCATAAGCTTGTTTTACCCTGTTTCAGCAGTCAGACCCAAAGTGGCTTCTGAGATACTTTCCCAATTCTAGTCCACTGCTTGTATCTCAGAGTTCTGGGGGTACAGTTTCACGTTTTATTCCCTCACCACCATCTAACTGTAACCTGCACAAGACAGAAGATGGAGTTTGAGCTGTTAGACAATTACCTAGATGAGAATTTGTTATTCTTCAAAAAGAAAGTAAACTTTAGAAAGGTAACAAACACTTCATAATGAACAAGAGAAAAATATTACGAACTGTTTTTCAGAAATTCTTATGAAATATTTCTGTGAAATGGGTGCACTCCTTGAAGATATTTTGCTGTGTGATCAATGAGTAATGTTTTCATGGGAGGATGTTTTATTGAAACCTTCTGGGCCAACTAATTAAGGCAGAAGGAGAGTCTCAAGAGTGAAGCCTTTCCTTTGCCTGCCAGGCAGCACGTGTGACTTCAGCTGCCCAGAATCTTCCCTTTAACTGAAGTGTTTCTTTTTTCTTATACAATTATGCTGGCACTTAAAATCTCAGCAAAGCATTCTGATTCTCTTACCTTGCTCTTTCTCATCATTAGTTTTGGAGTTGAGTTTAGAGAGGTCCTAAGCCAGGCTTGGGTGACCACGTGAGGTGCTAGAACAAAATGTTCTCTCAGGGTGTCACCATAGAAACACCTGTGGAGTATTGAGCTGCTTCAGCCAAAGGAGCACATGCTGCAGTTCTTGGAAATTTCCCGGGTTACATTGGCCTCGCTGTCCTGAGTTACCTTTGCAGGTGACTGCTGCTTACAGAGAAGGCTGGAAATAATCAGAAACTGATTTAATAACCAGCTTGTATAATTAAAAATTCTGAAAGCAACATCAAATTTTTAAAAGCCAAATCTAACCCTTTTTCAACCCTTCACAACTAAACCCTAGTAAAGCTTGGTTGCTAGAAAACTGGGAAGAAACTTCCAAAACGTGAACTATTTTTTTTCCTCAGAAATGTCAACATAGAGGTGCTTATAAATAATTACAGTCTATAAAAATCTAGAGTTTGTCCTGAATCCTAACTGACCCAAAGAAACTGGAGGCTGGAATGATTGACACTTTCTGTGATTGTTGTGATGGCACCTCTTGGCTCCCCCCTCAGCCATCAGTTCCACAGCATGAGAGTTCTCAAGTGACATGCCAGCTCCAGAGCTCTGCCCTGTTTACAGTGCTTGTTTTTTCTTAACATATTTGATTAATGCAGGCTTAAAAAAGAAGGGATTACAGGCTGGTGTGTGTTTATTTCAAGAGGATAAGCTTTAGCGCATTGCACAGCCATGTATATCTTGTGAACTGCATATGGATTAGGAGTATATGCTGCTTTTACTTTTATTAATGAAATCACCAGGTACACATCATCTCCCTGCATCTCTTACCTGTCCTTCAAATTGAAGGTCTTGCATACTTGAGGCAGGCAGGGGTGGAGTAGAAGTAGTGAATGAACCGTAGGCACCAGGGGCCAGAGGAAATGCAGGCAATTGGAATGACTACAGGGCAGCTTGAGAAGGAAATGGTTTGCTGTTCTTTCCGGAGCCTTAGGTGGGGGTGTGAGGGGTAACTTGCTCTAAGTCCTCTTGCGGACTGATTCCAGAGACATCTGGTGTAAGACAAAGCTCTCTTCTTTCCCACTGTCTCTGTTTGTTGCATAATGGTAGGCCTCATCCTAAACTAGAACTGTTTGGTAATAGATTTTGTTGAATGACATGGCTTGACTTGGCTAGATATGGAAAAATGCATGTTAGGAAGCAAAGCGTAAAAAATGTATCTTAGTCTATGGTATAATACATGTGCTTTTTGTATATCATGTGCTTGGATGTCCACATATTTCATTGTAAAAATGTCTCAACATGAGAGTTTTATTGAAGTTGTGTTTACTGTAGGCAAACTTTGTGACAGACAGACCAGTGCTCTGTGAATGGGAAATAAATCGTACAGACCATTTGACTTGTATAAACCTTGTAGCAAATGAAAACTTGTGTAACTTTGATCAGCTATGTGTTAGGCTTTTATTCAGGCAGAAAAATCGGTTAATGTGCTGGGAGTACTTTTTTTTTTTTTACTGCTTTTTGCAGGATGTTAACTCTAGTTAAATTTTTAAATCCTGTTTCTCCTTTCCTCTTACAGAGTGGTTGAGCAAGAAGCTCAGAGGTCGCAGCAAGCTTCCCAGGACAGAAAAAGTCCCAGCAGGACCAATGGCTGCAATGAAAACAGGCCCATTGACATCCTGGAAATGCTTAGTAAAGCCAAGGATGAATATGAACGAGTAAGTAAATGTCTCTTTTCTGGAAAGGAATTTTTAGCACATCAGCTGTGCTTTGTTTGAAGGGTAGGCAGTCTCTGCAATAGTTCCAGCAGCCTTGTTTTCAGACTGATGTGTTGTTCCCTCCCTCAGGAACGCTGTTCTAGGTTCAGGCAAGAGGGATTGAATCCTGATCATGTGGTCCAACTTGAAGTGTAGCAGGATAGACCCATTTTACAATGATTTCTCCTATGGTGAGAAAATTTTGCCTCTGGGAATCGCAAATAAAAACTGTGCCCAGCAGCATCTGTCTCTTCTTAGCCTCAAAAGATGTCTTGTGGTATTACAGACTGAGTCATTCCATGCATTTGTAGGCTCTATGAAGTGTATTTCTTAATAGCTGTAGACTAAATGTAACAATACTGTTCTCTTGTTTGTTACTTCTGTCCTGTCTACTGTTTCTCCTTTTAATAAATTAATTCATCTCAGAAGGAAAAGTCTGTTATCTTTTGCCAGTGCTAAATTCACAAGATTACATAATGAGGAATGTTAGTTCTCTTAGGAAAGAATTACTTTATATAGTCGTGAGGACCAAATTCATACGTGCAGGATGAATATAAAAGTAATGTGTGGGAGATCCAAAAGTGGAAACAGAGATTCTGAACACGCCCCTTCCCCAGTATAATAATTCAAAAATGTGCCATAGTAAAGCAATGTGTGAGTATTGCATTGCAGAACCTTGGTGTGGCTCTGTGGCTGTGCTGCTGGGAGAAGAGTGAGCACGTTTGTACAGTGCTTGATTCCTTCCAGGAGTTGCTTGTGCAGCAAAGTTCCTATGAGTGCTTGGGATTTTAGTCTTTGTGGGATTTTAGATGGTTGCAGTACAATGTGGGATGAGGAGAAAAGAGTAAGCATGTGGATTAAACCTTGTATGAGCCAACTTAACCTGTCACTGTCTGATGTACATTGAGGTCAGCTCAGTGTGACAAACAATACAGTATCTTTGACCCAGGCTAGATACTAATTTCTGGAAATCACTTGTATGTTCTTTCAATGCTTTAAAGTTCAGATGAAAAAGAACTAATTCTGGATGTGTGTCAGTGCTGTTTGGGGAGAAGATGTCTCTGTGTGAAGGCCAGCATTGTGCAAGTAGCAGTTTTTGTGAGATCACAGAAAGAAACCTCACAACCTGCATGATTCATCTTTCAGTGGTGTGTCAATTTAGACAGATTTGAAGAAATTGAAGTCTTTTTGTAAAAAAGGGAATACCACAAGAATGCACTGCTTTGGTAGTGCTCTCCTGGGTGTGATGAAGCCTTTCTTCCTCTTTGTCCTTGTGGTATTGGATAATTACACATTTCCAACAGATGGCTGTTGAATGATTTGGGATATTCCAGCTTCTCTTCTAATTTGCAGATCTTTTTCATGTGAGAGTACTGAAAAGCTTTTGCTAGAAACAGACTTCCTGAACATCATGGATGAAGCTCTGTAGACAAGTAAAGTTCTGATGAACAGGGAGGGGTATGCAGATATTTTAGTGGACAGACATCATCTGTGGTGCCGGTAGTACAACAGTGAAATAGGCAAGACATGGGCTACAGCAGAACTACTTTAAAATTGGGGGAGGTTGTATCTTCATTTCTTCTTGTTGTTGTATGTGTGTGTGTTTGTTTCTTGGTATTTTTAGAACACCGGTGAAACTGGAATAATTACTTCATTTCCTTTTTGTGTGTACATGAATCATAAATGGACCTGTTCATGGTGATCACTTCAGAGCCTGCTGTGATTGTGTAGTTGTGTACAGTTGTCAGAAAAGCAGAATTGAACTATGTTGGTCACGTTTCAAGCAAACTTCTTTGGAGAATGTTCTGTTGACCACCTCAGCTTTAGCAACAAACCCCTGGCACATTAATTTTGGAACTCCTTGTAGCCAATGTTAACATGACACAGTAACCAACTTCTTTGGAAGATAACTTCTTGAGAGACCTTCCTTCTCTTAATTTTTTTAAATTATTTTATGTCACTTGGTAGTTATGCATGAATTTGTACTTAAGAGCAGAAAGTATTTATCTGCCTGGTACATTCCAGATGGATCATACAATAATCCTTGTGTGCAGCCCACATGAGATTGGCAGAGTGTCAGCATGAGAAGGGGGCAGAGGGAGTGAAAAAGAGATTTATGAAGGTCTGAGTGATTTAATCTAGGATTCCAAATCAGCTTAATCCTTCAAGTACACACTACATCAAGCCCATATGTGAAAATGAATGAACTCTGAGATTTTTTTTTTTAATGAAGTGAATGGATGCTTTTTATAGTGTGGTTTTGTGTGTGTATTTGAGTATGAGCAGGGAAACATACTGCAGCTTATCCTCTAGTGGAAAGAAAACTCTGCCTTTCCTGATTTTATAGCTAAAAGGCCTCCAGCATTTCAGACACGAAGACTTTTGACCTTCAAGTTAGTGGCTAAAAGTCAGAAAGATGGGAGACTCTGCTTCTCTCCTCTCTCCTTAAATCACAATATATAGGCTTGATTTTGTATTTATTGCTTTCAATTAGAATTTGAAAACAAAAGAATAAAGCTCAGATTGCTTTTGAATCTGTTGCTAAAACGATTAACCCATATTTTACTGCTTTGGGTGAGGTACCAGAGCAATCACCATGTGTTGTGCAAATGGTTGAGCTCTATCATATGCATCAGGTGTAGTTTACCCATTGAAAGTTGGATTCTTCTACAGTCTGGGTTTTTTCACTGGTGATTTTAATGGTAATACAATATCTATATTTGTTTATTTTTATGTTTATTAAAGATAAAAGTCAACTCCATCTGTAAACATACTGTGTTATAATGCAACTCTCTTGCCTGGTTTTGTCTTGCTCACCGAAAACCAAATTAACACCGGAAAATAAATGTATGTGATTGGTTAAATCTGGTGGAAATAAGTCGGTGACAAGCTCTCTTTCCATCCACTTAGAGTGATTTCTGTCAGGATTTTTTTTTCTAAGCAGTTCTAGTTTGGGTTCCTGATTTAATGAAGTGCAGCAAGCTTTTCTGTTAGCAGCCAATGCAGATATAGGATGTGAAACGCCCACCTTTTCTTTAATGTATCATTTTCTTTCTTGGTGAAAAAGTATAAAGCCAATTGTATTTTCTTTTTGTTTTACTTGTAATAATAAAGAGTAAAAGTTTTATGACTGCATACCAGTTTCTGGATGTCTTGGTATGATTTTTATTTCCTAAGGTTTGTGAATTCCAGTGTCCTAAAAAAATTAGGGCTTTGTACATCATCTGTATTTCAGTCCAAGTGCCGTGTAAACAGGACTCTATAGTTGGGTAAATGTAGACTAAAACCCATGTATTTATATTAATTTTTTTTCATTTTTTCCCCCTCAGAATCAGATTAGTGACCTAAGTATTGTATCAAGTTCTGGAATGCAGCAGAATTCAAATCCTCCAAAGCCAGAAAGCACAGAACCTTCAGAACAGAAGCCTTCATTACAAGTGCAAGAGCAGGTATGTTTCATCCAACCCTAAATGAAGGGGTTCTTTCATTTAGCACTTTGTTTTGGTACCAGAATTAATTATTTTCTTAAGAGGCTTTCAGTGTTTGCTCAATGCATTATCACTTTAAATAAACTAATGAGTTTGAAGACTTTTGAATCCTAAATTCTGTCTTTTGCCTTAGCATTTTAAAAATAAGAGGCTATGTCCACACTACTGTGAATATCCATGCTTAATGGGCCAGCTTGGCTTCTGGAAGATGTCAGTCTGTGGTGATGTGTGGGGTGGCTTGGAGAGACAGGAAGCAAGAAAAGATGACCATGGTCAGGTCTTTCACTCAGGAACTCCAGCTGTGGTCTTGTGCCTCAGACATTTACTGGAGGTTTGTCTGTGCTTCAAAGCCACAGCTGTGGTCCTGCACAAAGAAGCTGTGGCTTCATACAAGACTTTTTAGAGATAGATTTAGAAAAAAACAAGTAAGTGAATTGTGCAGTAACTGGAATCCCTGTAACACGGAAGTGCCGTGGGCCTGCTTGCAGTGCCACCCAGTGGGCACGGGATGGGCAGTGCTGGTGCTCCTCGGAAATGCCCCATGCAAAGCTCTCCCTGCCCTGCTTCACTGCGGTGTTTCTGATGCAACAATGCACCGTGCCTGAGAAATGAAATCCCCTAGGAAAATGTGGGCAACCTTGCACTTAGTACCTGTAAACAAAATACATAGTTTGGAGGAGTAGTGATAGTTTCTAGTTTGGGTTAGGGCTGGGGCTGGGCAGCAGGAATCTGGTTTAGGGGTGGGTTAGTAACAGTTAATGAATTAAAATGAGGGGTGGGGAGTTTGCTGGGATTGTTTTCTATCACAGCCCTTCCAGCCCCTCAGCAGCACCTCTGGTTTTGGGTCAGTGGTGGAGTGACCCCTGGCAGCCAGCTCTGCTTGCTGCATGCCATGTCTGGAGACCTGGCACCAGGGTTGCCTGAGGCTTTGCTTTCAAAGCACATATTTTCCTTGGGTCATTCCGTGTAGACTGTACAAAATCAGCTGAAATGCTCTACCTGACAGTGCATGGAATTGCAGAACAGGAATCAATTAACTAGTAAAGGAAAAACTGGAAAGATAAGATTCTAACAAATTGCTCTGAAGTAATTAAAGGGAAAGGTGATTTATAGAACATGTAAAATGTCATATTTTTAATTCTGTTGGGCTATTTAAAATAATAGCTGCAGAGATATTGGAAAAAATCAATTGGGTAACATAAGTGATAGCTCTGTAAAGCCAGTTGACTGGGTTCAAATATATCTCAAATATGTTGGTTCTGAGCCACATTTTTAGTAACATGGACAACTGAGAGACTACTGGAAAAACATTCCATTTCAACTATAAAAATACATTTTTCATCTAATTAAAACAGATGACCAGTGAAATCAAAAAATAGTGTGCATATAAGTACAGTGAGATTGCTAAATTCTCTCCAGTATGTCACACTTGCATGTTGATTAAGTTCATCTCATGCTAAAGATACCACACATTTGGGAATAAAAATAAATGTCTTCTCTATGATATTGTGTAGTCAAGTGTTGTATCTTGGCAATTCAAAATTAAAATCAGTTGTATCATTAAATGCTTTTGTGCCAGCAATCAGCAAAACTGAACCAGAACACTAATACTGAACCACGAATTAGCAGAGCTGGGACTATAAAGCTTAACTTACCTGAAATAATTTCTGGAGAAACCCTCTGAGCAGCAGCAGCAGCACTCTCTTCCTATCAAATGAAGTGATCTTGTGGCCTTTACGCAGCCCCTGCTGATAAAGGTCTTCATAAACACACTGAGTTGATTATATGCTCAATGTACACCTCAACCAGAGGTAGGCAAGGCAAAAGGAGTGTTTTATACTTCATGCTGGAGACAAACTTGATGTTTGAGCCTATCCAGTCTGACTTGGATCAGAGCATGGTAGAGATTTCAGTTTGTTACTTGACTATTGTAATGTATTAATAAAGGGAAGCTGGTCGATTAATCATGCTGAAGTGAACAGCTGAGTTTGAAATTATCTGGAACAGTGATTTTTCTCTTAGTGGAATCTTTATGGTTGAAGGACGGGTCTCTAGAACAGTAAGATCAGTAGAAAAAAGTAAGAACAACTTTCTAGGAAGATACTCCTAACATAACTAGCAAGGTTTATAAACTATAGAATGTCCCAGCCCCAAAATGAAAGCATGCCAGACTTCAACTAGCTAAAATTGAATAGCAATGACAGTAGAGATGAGTAACCTGAGCGAAAGACAGTGTGACTTCAAGCTCAGGGGATTTTTGTTGGGCTATTTGTGTGGCACCTGTGCTGCTGTGCCTTGGCTGCTGTTCTCTGTGCCAGGAAAATCAGAGCCAGCAGAGCAATGTCATGGTGCAGTAGTTGTCATTGTGAAGTAGCATCTTTGTTTAGACATACCATCAGAATACACTGGAACTGTGCTGCAGGCCATTCAGTCTTCTGAACAGAATGTTGTATTTCAGTCCAGCTGTTTTACATAACTTCTGGTCCTGTGCAACCTCAAAAAACAAAAATTGGGATTACTGGTGCTAATAGCTGTTTCTTTTCTCTTTAGTGAAACACATTTTAAAATATTTTGAGAAAAATATGATATTCTTAAAATCATTTCTCTAACAATGTCAGTGGTGTAGGCTAGATGTATATTTTTGGGAGAGACTAAAGGACTGGTAGATGTAGCTGCACATACACACACTTTTCAAGGACATAAAAGTTTAGGTTTATATAAATTCTCTTACCTATCGTGACATCTACTGCATTGTTAATGAAAAGGGCAAGGAAAACCGTCTGTGCATGTATTGCTAATTCAGTCGTGCAGCTTCTGCTTTCTATGTTCCTTTCCCATCTTCTCAGCCATTTAACTATTTCCAACTCTGTAAATTCTCTGAGTATTTTTTCAACATGTATGATTTTCCCCCCACTTCCCTAAAGTGCCTTGTGTGCTTGGGGCTGATGGATGATGGCAGGTGCCATGTTCCTGATAGAATCCATAGCCTTCCTTGTTCCTGACTGCTAGTGCACAGACTGTCCCAAGATGGCTGCAAGGAAAAACCAGATGTAGCCAGGATGTTCCTTGTAAATTAAATTAATTTCAAAATTCCTGTGAATAGGGCACCCTTGATATCCAAATTGTATTTTACATGCATTTGACCTAGTTGTCTCTCATAGTTTCCTTGAATTTGTAATAGAGTGTGTGAGCTGCACAGTGCTGTGTCTAGTTCTAAACTGAAAACTTTCTTCTCCCTTCTTTTTAGCCATTTCAGTCAAGGCAGAAGCATCTGACTTTGGAGGAACTGTTTGGAACCTCTGTCCAGAAGGAGCAGCCTGCATCTCCATATCCCAATCCAGAGAGAATGGAGAAGCTGCAGACAGACGCATCTGCCAGAGAGCAGCACAGTTTGCTTTTGCCTTTTTCCTTTGACCAGTCACCAGTAATGCAACAATCCCTGGGGAAATCTGAAAGTCCGAGCGTTAAAACCAGTGCCAATCAGCAGGACTGTTTAACACCTATGATAATACCTCCAGCTTCGGTTTCCCAGCCTGATATGAAAAATGTTTCAAGCTATTCAGTTCGTTTAAGCCCTGTTCTTAATTCAGCCTCGACAATGGAAGCTGCCCCTGCTCAGATGCTTCCTGGCCTCAAACAAAGCAACAGTATAATGCAAGTTATGCAGCAAGCTGCCAAGCCCATATCCCCACTGGTGAATCAGCCGCCATCTGAAGTGAACCACGCTCCACAGAATCTGATGGCTGGCCAAAGCCAGCTCATAGCACCCTTGACAACAGCAAACACTGGGACTGTCTCAAATGCATCTCATACAAGTGTTGATCTTCTCCAGAAACTCAGGTTGACCCCACAGCATGACCAAACACAGCAGCAGTCTCTCACTAAGACTCCCTTAACACCAAACATCTCTGCCTCGGTTGGCCAGCTTGCAACACCAGAAAGCTTCAAAGAATCTCACAGTAAGCCATCAGCCTTGAACAGCAAGATAATCTCTCCCCTTCAGGTATTCTGTGGGCTTTGATATCCATTCAGCTTTAGACTACATGTGTTTTTCCCTTGAAAAATGTTCTGTTATATATTAGCTGTTTGAAGATAGTGAAGGACTTCCACTGTGTGATATTGATTGAATGACTAAGTTAGAAATCCAGTTCCATTAGTTTTGTATCATTAGCATCTGCTGTCATTGAAAGACCTGTCTGTAGAGGAGGAGGTTTTTCAAACTGGTGCTGTTAGTGGGTGAATAAGTCCTAAAGATTCCATCTGTACTTGTGTCAAAAAAGTACTGCTCAGAGCTGGAGATCTGAGAAGGGACAGAAGGTTACAGGCTGAGCAGTGTGATGAGAGTTGATGTGGTGGAAGTCTAGCCTGTGCCTTATTTGAAAGTATACAATTAACAATTTATTTTTTCTGATTATTTTGCTTTGAGTGTTTTGTACTCCTTCAGTTTTGACCCACTTCTGGGGGTACCTGTGGGCTACATTGAGATACAGCTTTATAGATTTGCCATAATATTGAAAGCATAAAACATAAATTCAGATTTTCCTCTTATTCCAGCTTCACATTGATTATATCAGTTTTACAAAATTGATTGAATTATATCTAAAATCTGTTGAAGTTTGCAGTTTTGTAGCTTTCTTAAAAAAAGAGAACCACCTCTGGAAATTGAGCTGTGGATGGTAACTTGTGAATTTTGCTTTTTTTTTCCATAACTCAGACTGTACAACAAAACAAGGAATCAGAAGTATTTCCACAGCCGAAAACTTTGTCTAAAGCAAGTCAAGTAAGTGGATAAGTACCTGTGCTAATTGTTCGTTGATTTTCTTAGAAAGGGAAAAAAACCCAGCTGCAGTACACAGTTGATATCTCAGATAGTCACTGCCCACTGACCATATTTAAGGAGCTGTTATGAAACAGAAGTGTACTGGAGGAAGGGGGAGTTGCTGTCAATGCACTGCTCTTGCACAGTCCCTCTTACTGTTGGTTTTAATGCAGAAATGAAAACACATTTTTGGATTTGTAGCCCTGAATGAGTTTGCACCATTTGAACTGGGTTTTGTGTTGCAAGCAGGGAGTACTAATGCTATAATATTGTAGTAGGGTCTATTAGCCTTGGCCCAACGTTAAGCACCCCAGAGGCTTAAAATGCAATCCTTGCCTTACTGTGTCGCAGTTTTCCTGAGATGCCTTGTGTTTTATGAAAAGATACAAAGCAGAAAAATTTGAAGATGGAAGAAAGAAAATATAACAAGTAATTGCTACTGCAAAACTTGTAATAGCAAATTTTAGCAATCTAAAAACAGATTTAAGATTCTTAAAACTGCCTTGGGTAACAGTTTATAATAATGTCAATTTTAAATTTCAGGTTGCAGTTACAAAATAACTGGTAATAGTCAAGTGTTCAAGAATTGGTTTTAATTACCTTTTTGTTATGTATTCATTTTAGGACACCATCTGTATTTCAATTCTACTTTTCCCTTACGCACCCACTCCTTTTTCAGATCTCTTGCCTCGTTCTTGTCAAACTTGCTCTCCATGAAAGCAGTTTTAGTAGCATGCCCAGATCTGATTGTGAAGGCAAAAAAATGGCCCTACTTGAAGTAAAATGCTGTTTTAGCTACTGGCCTGTTGTAAGATAAGCTCTACAGTCTGTTCATGACACAGTTAGTAAATAATTACCTAATTAAAAGCATTTTATATGGATTTGGGAATTTTAAGAAACATGTGCATGTTGTGTAGTAAACTGTCAGTTTAAACACGTTGTCTTCAGCTGAAATCCCACGCTGTGAGTCTTCACAGTTTTGACTACAAGAAAATCAATTTTCTAGTTCTGCTGTTGTTGATGTTATTATACACACAGTAACTTTAGATGGCTTTGGAGGGCTTTTTGCTCTGAAGATTGTTGGTTATCCAAGGGGAACTCTTTCTGCTGACATATCTTTACATATCACGTTTAGTGTTGCTTTTCTTTGGAGTGAGATTGGCGTGTTTATTTTTTTTTCTTCACCACGTTGGTCATCCTGGAAGCCTGAGCAAGACATAGATTATCATCCAAAGTAACGATTGCAGTTACCAGGAGATGTCAGAGTTACTCAAAGAGGAGGTTTATTCGTGTCCAGTTGATGCAAATGTGTTAGTCTTATAAATGTGCAACTTCTGTTTAAAAGGAAAAGTGGTAAAGGCAGTATGTGGATTTTTGTAATGAAATGGAGACAGACCTGTGGAATGATGAGGTGGGAAGATGGTCCTCCAAATATTTCCATCCCACATCACCCCAAGGGAAAACAGAATGAGAATATTTCAGTGTATGCCAATGCTTTAATTATAATTCAGCCATCTCTTTAAAATATGTTTAAGATACACTTAAAATTTGAAGTGAAGTATTTGTAGGAGACCATAGAAGTGGGGGTGCAGGAAGCAGGACTGGTCTTTCTGAAAACTCTGAAGGAAAATAATAATTTGCAAAACAGCTACAGGCTCCTTTGATTACGTAGGTGAAAAGCTCAATTTTCGTTGTGTGTGTTATGTTCCAAATATTCTGGAAGGTAGCAACCACATGAGTAGGAAGAAGTCAGCATACAAAAATGTTCAAGGCTGCTACCTTCTTCAGCTTTGAAAATGAGAAGTACTATTGATATTCATCTTCGTAAGTAGATATTTCTTCATTAAGAGAAGCTGTTCTGCAATATCTGACTGAATAATTGTGGCTACATTTTATTTCATTTTCTTTATGCTCATCTCTCCAGCCTCTGCAGCATCATTCATTCTTACTGAACACAGTGCTTACTAATTTTCTGTTCTTTTACAGGTTGCACCTCCACAGTTTGTTACTGCCACGACGACAGTAACGCCTTCAGTGCTCTTGTCTCCAAGTGTGTTTCAGCAATCAGCTGCAAAAGCTACTGAAGTGGAGAATAAAGCCAGTTCTTCTTCGCCTTTAACACTTGGAACAACAGAAATTCATACTACACCTCCTACTGTTCTCAGCAGGTCTCAGCTTCAAGAAGCACTGATACATCTAATAAAGGTAGTGTCAGTTTCTGAGGGATGGGATTCCAAGCACAGAAGGCAGCACTGACAGATTCTGTACCCCTATAACTCCTTTTGCCCTGAAAGATTACAAAAGATGTTCTTTTCTCTTGGAAGGGGCAGATTACTCCACACTGTACACAGAGTACAGCACAGCTTGCTCCTTTTGGTTGAGATGTGGAGGACTTAGAAAAACAGAGTACCAGGGATGTGTCCTTTCACATCCATATGAATTTGTAGACAAGTGAGGAGTAACTTGCACTACTAGAAGCTGGTATGGGGAGGAGTTGATTTTGCTGTCTAAGTGTTCCACTTCCCCAAGGAAAGCTTTCCTGTTTTCAGTTCCCTAGAACCTTTCCTCATCTTTACTTTTAGTATGTTTCTTTGAAATGGAAATTGCAAAGTTTTTGCTCTGCTGTTTTTAGGGACTAGAAAGTTCCATTGAATTAAATCTGTGATGTTGGGAGCAGCTGTGCATTGAGATGATTTTGACCTCTAATATCATGGGGAAGTTGCCATGAATGACAAACAGTTCTTTCTTAGCTCAGGAGTCTCTTGCTCACTCCATGCTGGTGTTAGTAGAACTTACACCCAACATGCAAGTCTAAAAATAACAAACAATATCTTCCCAGTGACCAAGGTGTTAGGGCCAAAAAGGGCATTACCAGATCCCATCATTAGGCTGCCTGATTTATCTGTTCCATTTTACATAACCTTTTCTTCTACTGGTGTGTATGGGTTTTCTAATTAAAGACTTAAACTGATCTTGGATCTGGGGTCACTTGCCAATATTCTGAGTTGTGATTTTAGAGAACTGACAGGGATATTTGTCTCCAGTCTTTACGAAAAGAGAGCTGAATAAAGACCAAAATGGGCATATCCTGCAGCATGGGAGTGCTCACACAGCACTCTAAGCAGGATACCAATTGCTCCTCAGATCTTGTAAAGAGAGTATTACACCCTCCAGCTCACTGATTAGAGACCAGTTTTCTAAACTTGTCATTTGAAGGAATTAGACTCAAGAAATATCTGTAAATATTGTCCATAGATTAAACCAATTCACTTCCCAGTCATTCTTTGACATGAGAATTCTTGTAGAGCACACTGCAGTCCCATTCAGGCTGGTCTGCCTGACAAACAGCATCACATCTGGCACTCAGGCAGACTTGATCTGGGAGCCTGTACACAGGATGGGATTCTTTGTATCCAAGACTATGGTTTGGACTCTGGAGGGGAGCAAAATGTGGCCAGGCTGACACAGTGACCCCTGTGTGTTTGAGCATCCAGAGGGCCTGGTGGTGCCTTCAGCTCCTGCCCAGCTTCACAGTTCACAGCCCGTGTGGGTTCCAAAAGCACCTTTTGTGCAGGCACACAGCTCCTTCCCTTATCAGCTGGAAGGAATCCTTATCACAACTTAAGTGGTATTAAACTTTTTTCCATCTTTTTACTAATGTTTCTAATTTGTTTCTATTTTTCCTGCAGAATGATTCCCGTTTTCTCAGCACTATCCATGAAGTCTACTTGCAAGTCCTCACCAAGAGTACAGACAACATTAAGCTATAATTGAAGCTGAATCTACTTAAAATATGTTAATTTTAGAAACAATTATGCCTCATCTATAAAACTAATATTTTTGTAAAAGAATATTTAGTTTTCAATGTCTTGAATTTGAACCTGTTAGGAAAGATTATTCCTTAAATACTTATGAAAGTAATGTTCTCAGAATGATCTAGGTTTTCACTGTGATCATCACCAGCAAACCTTTTTTTTTATTGGGGAGGGGACTTAAGTTGCATTTGAGCTCTCATTAGCATTAAGTGAATGTGCAAATGTTTGCTCTGGCTCTCATTCCTGGCTGGACTCACTGTTCGAGGATTACAGACTCAAAACTATTTCAACCAGCAAATTCACAGTATAGTACACTACAGCACACTAGAACAAAATTCAGTTGTGAGAACCTAGTTCCAGTTTGAAGGACTAAGGCAAATGAGAGCAAAATGCCTTGTGGTTAAGCTGGCAGGTGTGGGGAAGGAAAGGGTCTGGAAGCCAGGCCATTGGAGCTAAATATTTAACAAAAAGTCTAAAAATGTGATTAGCTCAATACATTGTCAGTCTCTAGCTAATGCATGTAAATTCATCCTCTCAATATTTCATTAATCTTACTAGTTTCTGCGTTGCTGACATAAAACACACAAGTGAGTAAGGCCGTTTTCTCTAAAGAGGCAAAATTTGAAATATGCAAAATCCTCAGTGATTGTATCCTTTTTTTTTTAAGCAACAAAGTAGCTGCATGTTAAAGTTCTCATTTTAAATTTATAGTTAGGACACCACCACTGGAAGACTCTCTTCCTGTTCAACAGTGTTTGATAAAATTTAAACATTTTGTTCCCTTTTAGCTTAAGGGTGGACCACATCATAGTTGGCTTTCATTTGTCAGTTGTGTTGGAACTGCAGAGTTGAAAACTATGCAGATGGGAAACAAATGCATGCTTTTCTTCTGTTGCCCTCTCCCCAAATTTTAGTGCACACTTCATAGTCTGAAGTTTATCTAATTAAAATGTTACTGCTTTGTATACGTGATTTAGTAAGTCACTATTCACTAAGAATTTAACTGGGTATTTTCCCATTTGAAATCAGAAAATTTTTAATTATACTTTCTTATGCTGCTGTGTTGGTTTACCCATGGATTATATTTATTTCTTAAAGGCATGCAAAGGTAATTAATCTGACTTCAGGTCCCAACCTTCTCCAGCAATAGTAGTTTTAAAGGATGCTTTTTCAGTAGAAAAGCATTGGGTTATTGAGTAAGGAGATAATCTGTAGTGAGTTATGATGCACTGCTTCATTCTTTTCCCTCAAGCACTATTGAAATATGAAGAAAAATATTGTTTGGCTCCTTACAACATATATGTATGTATAGATATCCTAAGGATTAGTTAATGTTGACGTAGTCAAGGTGCATGGCCATTTCCTTGGAAACTAGTAATTGAGCTTTAACTGTGACTCGTTCACAAATCAGGATGTTTTAGATACAACAAATATTTACATTTTTATGTATTTGATCTATTTCAGTTTTTTCCCTAGCTTTTTAGTGGAAAATATATTTTGTTTAGCACTACCTGCCTTCTGAAAAGCTCTTCTCAGCCTTCGAGTTCAATGTTTCCAGTTAAAACATATAGTATATTGTTAGAAAAATGTGCAAGATTCAGGGAAGGATGCTAATGTGCATTCATCAAGAAATATATTGGATTTAATGGTAGCATTTGAATTCAGCAATACAAACTCAGCCTTGTTAGGGAAGATAGGAGCTACTTCCATAAATTCTGGAGTTACAATAGTTTTTATGCGCATAAACAGTGACACTCAAGTTAGATTGAAGGTCTAAACTGATTTTCCGTTAGGTTTTTTAGGAAGAGTTTCACTGAGAGGGGCAAACCAGGGAGCAATTTGAACAAAAATGGACAGTCTAAGCCAAATAGAGGGTTGCTTTTATCTGGATTTAGTAAAGACAGGGTCCATAACTTCTCAGTTCTCGTGGACAGCTTCTGGTTTCTTCAAAGAAAGATTTGATAAAAGTTTGTAAGAATAGAAATGCTGGAAGCTGATAGTGCATGTTGGTACTGTTTGCTAAATACAGTCATACCCAAAGATCTATAGAAATGATAGGAAGGAGTTGTATTTTGAGTTCTTCAGCCATATTCAGAAGTAATAATACTTTGAATATCCTTAACTTGAGAGGGTTCCTGGGCAGCTGGAAACAAGCAGTTGGCAGATCCTTACTTCACTTTGGTTTTGTAGTGTCCTGGTAGCAACAGGTTGTTGGTTTACTTCCCTGCCCAAATTTTCTGGATGAACTGGCAGAGAACCAGAGTTGAAATGGCAGTGCCCACAGCAAACTTCACACGTTGAACAAGTGCATGTGTTTGTTCCAACCTCTGCGTGGGGCCAGCAGACGCAGGAACCCCCCCTGCAGGGGTGTGACAAGTGCCAGGGGAGTGGCTCTAATAGATAAACTCCTTTAATTAAAAGCTCATTGTAAAACACAAGCTCAATTACAGTGTAAAATACGAATTTTTTTTAATATGGACTGTGTATTTAAAAACTTTTTTCCCTAATTTTTTTTAAATTTTTGTATGATTTTGAAATTACCAGCTTGTTGAAGTGCTTGATTTCGTGTTATCCACGTGTAGGGATAACCAGTGTGTAGCAAGGTACCTTGGGGCATCACAGGAAGTGCTTGTGAAAATCTTCAAGTGATTTTTTTTTAAAACTACTGGCTTAATGGGATTTTTATCTATTCTTTCTGGGAATCAAAAGATTATTAGTTCAGACTACACTCCCCAAATTAATTCTTACCTAAGCATGTGTTTTGTGGCTCACGTTAAGTTACTTTAGGTTTGAGTTTGGATTTTTACTTTTTCCCTAATCAAAGACAGTTTTAAAACCTACAGCTGCTGAATTGTTCAGGAAAATCAAAATTCTCAGTTTTGTAGTTAAACTTTATCTGTTGTTATTTAACAATGCAAAGTTTATATGAAAGGTGCCTAACAGTTATTAACTTTAGAAGCAGAATATCTTTCCAAATTAAACAAGATTTGCAGAATGAATGGTAAAAAAGATTCAAGTGATTCATCCTGATTTAATATGAAATGTGTAATTCTGTGTATAAATACTCAATATGTAAACACTCGCTGCTGGATGTATCGTTTTTGCTTGCATTTCTAATTGCTTCATTTTGGTTTATTTCTGACACCCATTATGCCATGTGTAGCCACTGATAGAATTTCTGCAATGTTTTGAAAAGCAAACTTTAATTTGGGACTTCTTGGTTTTTAAAAGTATTCTAAGCAAATCAGCCACCTTTTTGCCAGGTATTTGGGTTGCTTTGTAAAGCATATCTTAACAAGAGGAATGTGTGCAATATGTATCACCTCATTTTTGTCTGGCAATGTTATGAAAATGTTAAGATGCAATATCTTCCTTTCACTTCAAGTTGGAAAAATTGCAGTATCTCTGATTTGGTGGTGTATTTATTTTTATCTATTCAGTGTATGGGCATATGGTTAGTTAGGTTTTTATATGGACATTATGTGCTTTTAGTAATTTCTGAGTTTTATCACTTCTGCGAATGCACCAGTTGTAGCCGTTTGCATGTTCTTTCAATATGAAGACCATGGGGAAGGGGGGGCTTCAGGAAAGATTTCTGGAAAGCGGAATAATTGTAAGTCAAAAAATGTAGATACTGCATCATTAACGTTTTTGGTATGGTGTGGGTTTTATAGCACCTATGTATGTTTGCAGTTATTAAGTTATTGCATAAATGTTTAAGAATGAGCATTTTTTTCATCCAAAATTTTGTATGTTTGCAAATATATTTTTGTAATAAAACTTCAAAACAAATGTTTCAGCACCTCCTAAAATCTTGTGACGTTTCCTTTTATTTCTAGAGTTCTATTAGCCTACTGGAAGGTTCATTTTTTATTTAGGGTTAATATTTTCCAGAGAAGAAACTCAAAATTCCTTACTCCGTTCTGGGGGCAGAACCAAATTGCATTTGTCCACTAAGCAAACACAACCTGACTGCTTGAAGGGCAGTGGGGAGCAGCCTCTACAAGGTCCTCTGCTGTCAGCAGCTTTGTGTTTTGATTTTGATAAACAGATACATTTCCTCTCACATTAAGAAATGTAGCTGCAGTTTCACTGGCTTGTAAGTACAGCTCTGTGTTTAGTGCCTTTCTGTATCACTTTTTTATGGTATCCCCTTTCATCCATCTAGACATGGCATTTGATTCTCAGTCCAGTGTTGGTCTTTGATCCAGGATATTGGAAATTGCAGTTGTCCTCTTACCATATCTGATTGATATCCTGGAACTGATTGATCCAAATTTCGCAAAGTAAAATAGGGAAGCTGATGAGGAAGAAAAACATAGATATGGATCTTGAAATTAAATAAAACCTAATGCCTAAATCCCTTAATCTTAGCTAGATGCTTATTCCCATTCTAGCTCTCCACAGGAGTTGGTGATTGCAGGGCAGGTCAAATGCCAGGGGAGGCCACTGGAGAATGGCATTTGCTGCTCTAATGGTTCATATTGGATTGATTCCTGTACTATGTCCAGAAGCAGATTCTTCTGATAGAAGACTGCCATACAAAACAGGTACAGAAGTCATGGATTTACTGTAACATAATTGAAAAAAAAGTGCGAACTGCTTAGAATCAAACTTTAAATTCTGGAATCTAGATCTAAATTCTGTATTAGGTGTGTTGCCTGGCTGGTCAATATCAAGAATATTTTTTTCGTTCTCAATGCCATTAATCTGCTTGTCTTCTCTGGATCCAGGTATTCCTCTTCACTTTTACTCACATGAAGTGCTCCCCTTGGTTTGGGAATAAGGTAATCCTTCTGTATTTCTCTGTGTAGCTCCAGCTAAACCAGGCACTGTACAAAATGTTTGTGCAAACCAAAATCTTTCTGGCCTTTTCTCTCTTGATCTCTGTGCTCTACAGTCATGTTTTTTCAAACTGCATGAAAGCATAAAGTCAGTCCCTGCTACACTGGTGATATGTACTGGATAGAATCAAGGAATAGGCATTAGGCTTCCTAAAGCTCATCCTCTAAAATTCAAATTTCATTTGCAGGCTTGCAGAATGAAATAACAAGTTGTAGCTCATGTAGCCAAATTAATTGAAGTTAGTGGACTCATGTTTGGTAAGGGTTCAACTACACTTCCTTGTCACTATAGAAGGTAACAGAGAGAGTAAGAAACCTGTCATTCATACAGCTGTTCTTCTTTGTGAGCATGATGCCTTCAAGTCACTAAATAGTCTTTATTATGGCTGAGGTAAATTTCTCTTTAGTTTTCTAATCAAAATATTAGAAATTATAATGTATGTTATCGAAAGATATTTCCAGTGCCCAGCAATGGGATTTTTCACCTATCTTCACAAAACTTCAAGTGTGAATCAGCTTTTTCCTATATTCTAGATTTTGATTGGAGGTTTTACTTTTGACCTGACATACTAATTTAGGAGAATTCAACTTCTGTGATAGACTTGTACCTTAAAATACAGCCAGGAACTGTAAAGCTCATCCTTGTCAGTTAAGCAACAATTTTTCACTTCCTTTTCATAAGACACTCCTAATGAGGCTCAAAAAGCGTTGAGAAAAAAGGGCAGTGAAGAGAGATTTTTATCAGTTGCTGCATTTTTGAAAGAGCACCGGCAATAAAACAAGAGGAAAAGGACCACAGAATAGAAGATTCCTGAGAAAACAAGGGAAGAAGTAGCAGAAGAGTTTAAGTAAATATGAAAGGGGATATTGTAGAGAGAAAAGTATGGCCTGTGAAGGTATTTCCTGAAGCACAGAAGAATTTAGGTTACCCTTTTGTTTCCGTACTGCTGCATGTCTTCAGGTATTCTCAAATCTCAAATGCAGATTGCCTGTAAGAATGCAGAGTATTTCAGGGTGTGTTCATAAAATGACTGGGTAGGCATGATTTCCTTGCTCTAACCCTTCAGGTCTGCTGTGGGGCTTTTTTAACCTCTGGTGATGAAGCAACACAGTGGAGTTGACTGATTCACAGCAGTACCTAATTTTTGTCTTTGCTTGGTGGCATCCCATTACAGTTTAAAATTTGCTACATTGAACAAGGCTGCTCATACCTAGTTGCCTTTTGTCTTTCATTTTAAATAGACCTTTAGAAATATTTCTACCATAATCCATTCTTTAAAATTCAAGAGGGTTCATTTTACAAAATCGACCTTGGGAAATAAAACCACAAAAGAGTAAGCTTTATATGCTAGCTGAAATGAAAGCACTTGCCCTTAGGCCTTTCTTGGAAACATGCAGGGATGTGATGTAAATGCACAAGTTTTACTCCTTTTCTCCTAATAAATACGTTAAGAAGCTTTTAAGAGTATCTACAGAGCGAAGATCACCCAGCCTGGCTCCTGTATACAAAACTCTATGTTGGTCTTAATTTAGAAAGCATATGGCTTGCGCATCCTGCTCATACTTCTTGTGGTTCAGAAGAGGGATGGGAGAGGCTTAGCAGGTTATCCAGCGTTCTCATGTAGGTTTGAGATTTATGGGTGATGCTCAGTGCCTTCTCTGGTTTACATTTTAAGCATCAAACAAATTTGTTTCTGTCCTCTGGGGACACAGTTCTCCCATATAACAAAACTGCTGCAAAGGAAGCTTCTGTCATCTTAAATTCCCCACAAGAACTGAGGTACAAGGGGGCAGTTAAAGCCTGCAGGATCTGGATGTGTACAGAGTCTGTTGTGGTTTACAGTAAGCCCTGCTCCTGATGTGATCTTCAGGATGGAAGGCACAGGGTGCCCATTATAAAGAGAGATCTCTACTTTTCAATGGTTTAATAGGAAAATCCTGCCACAACAGAAGCTTTTACAGAAAACCCAAAGGTTTGGTTAGAAACACGTGCAGTAATTTAATAAGGGTTCAAACCCCTTTTAATAAGGGCTTGAAAATAAATTAATACTCTTCAGATATCAAGATAGCTGTCTGGGGGAAACTGCTAACATAACAGACATATGTGAAAGTAATGTAGATTCACAGTCTGTAGTGCCTGAGCCTGGGCCTGTGATGTAGCTGTATCTGTAACTCCATTTTAGATAAAAAAGCCTGATCTTATTACTGCTCCTATACCTGTTCTCATGCAGTACCTATAATGTCTTACAATTACTGGTGATGTGCTGCACAGACATCAGAGATTTTTTCTTTTTTCTTTTTCCTTAAATTCATTAGCAGCTAAATAATGTTATTACTGAAGATGACCTGAACAATCTGTTCCATGTCTAACTGAAGTCACTGTGTTTTTGCATGTGGAAGGATGTGCTGGTGGTGCTTAATGGTCTGCATAATGAGAGAATGCCCTGGCATCAATCCATTTCATCCATTCTTGAATGATTACCTTCTTGAAGGGCTTCTAATGCAGCCCTTCTCTCAAAGGACAAGTATAGTCAAAGCCTGTTGCATTGCAGAGGTAAGGCTGAAGATTTTTTTCACTTTCTCTCTTATGCATTACAGCACAAATAAATCCTGCTTTATTTGGCCATTACAGTTCTCTTACACCTTCTTTCTAAATGTGCACACCCTATGAAAGCGTTGCTGTTTGGGAGATATCAGTCCGCATAAGTTATCATCAATTACTTTATTCTTTTAATTTTGCCAAATTCAGTTATTTGAACACAGATACTCATTTAAACAAAGACTAAGGAGACTAATGACTTCTGAGCTTGTTTGAAGAGTGTTATGGAACTTGAGTCAAGAATCAAATAGAGAAAGCAAGCATGGTGAAGTAACTGTGGGACACCTATGTGTTCAGTAGGCCTATCAAGCATAGGTGCAGGCAAATGCTCAAACTCCTACTGCATAAGTATTTCTTACTTATCTTAACATAATATGAAAAAGCTGCAACAAGTGAAAAGTCAGATTATAAATTTAGTTTTGTAAATAATATCATTAACTGGTTATACTAAACCAATCCAAATACCCCAAAATACCACAATATTAGCATTATAAATTTTGATCAAAATACTGTCATTTTCTTGCACTGCTAGCAGAAATACTTCCCTAAATATCATCAAACAGCCCAAATCTAGTCACTGTGAGTTCCTTTTAACTCTGTGAGCCATAAAATGCTTTGGTTTTTCTCCAGCAGGCTACATGTTAGATAGACATAAAAAAGTGTCATTGTGTAAGACTTGTCTCAAGTTATTTGGTTTAATCTGAACATTTTTCATGTATCATAAAATTGTTGTAATATTTTGGAAAGTTTGCAACTTTTGGGTTGGGTTGTTTCTTTTTAGTAAATGACATTTTTATTTAGAGGCAATATAAAAATTATTATGGTTTAGAATAATTTTTATCCAACATTTGCCTGCCTGTAACTCAAAAATGGTTTGTTCTGTTACGAAGCTTTCCATACACAATTTTCCTTTTGCAGACAATTTTGTCAGCTGAGGAGAAGGTTTTAGTTGGGTCGAACTTGAATCTATTCTGTTTGTATGTATCTTTTTCTTGTATCTTGCTCTTACAGACTTCAAAGGTGGATGGATTTCCCTTCTGGATGTTTCTGCATCAGGTGCTGCACAAGAACCTTGCATTTTCCAGGTTGCTGGTTATAGCTGTTTGTAGTCTGTGTAGCACAAACTGCTGTTCTATGGCAACTAAAGGATGTTGAGAGTGTTTTTCATGCTCCAGTGGGAAGTGCAGAGCTGATCATTATTTCACAGCCTGCTGAATATTCTTTTCACAGGGTGTTTACTTGAGTGTGTGCTTGTGCTTATCTAAAACCACTTGCTATCACTGATGGAGGAATAGAATTTATTTGGAGTAAGATGTGACAGCAAGGACTGAGTCTCTGGAAAATTTGCAGCACCAGATTTGGTCTGACAATGGACTGCATTCCCATCCATCAGGCAACAATGATTGGAATTCCACCACAATTCCACAGTGAGTGGAATTCCACTTCTCTTTTTTGAGGTACCCTGCAAATGAAATGAAACCCTGTGCACTACATGGAGACGTTCAGGACTAGCAAGGTTACAATCCAGGACAGCAGTGACCAGCAATTCCAGTTCAGTTTGGAATCCATACAGTGCTCAAACTGCAATTGCACAGCCTGTTGGTCTCCTCCCACACCTCCACACATTTTCTTTACTCACTACTATTTGGATTTTGTAGTGATGACCTCCCACTAGACTTGGATTTGGCAACCTTTTGAGAACAGTTTTTAAGGCAAAATTGGGCACGTAGCCCCATGGTAGCTAACTGGCCTGAATTCCAGCAGTGCTGAGTGCATGCAGCTCCTGCTCTGGTAAACAGGGTTGCATGTACTTATGTCAGCAATGCATTTTTGCAGTATCTCAGCAAATGTCAGTCATAGCTGAGCTTTCATGGTTCTGCTGCACATAATGCCCTGACACTGAAACGTGGAGGAAGGGATGGAAAAATCCAGTTATCCTGTGTATGTATTTAATAAGCTGTCTAGTCTAGTAGTTAATACTGAAGCTAACGAGATGTGATTGTATGTTCTGAAGCAAGACTGTTTGTCCATACATTTGCACCCTTGTTTTAATCACCTTGTATGTGGTTTCAGAGGCAAGTCCCAGGAATGTGGAAGAAACATTGAGTGTTGTATGCAATGTATACCATGACTTCAGCTATTGCTTTACAGTCCATCACACTTGGTCAGAGTTGCAGAAATAACATGCCTCTTCAGTAGATCAAAGTGGAGGCACTGACACAAGGTGGAATTTCATCCAGTGAATGCTTGAGCTGCTGTTTTAACAACACAATACCACAATAAGCACTCGGTGATGCAGCACAAGGATTCGGGGAACGGAGGGGGAGTTGTGGGCAGTGATCTCCCAATGACATTGTCTAAGCTAAGTCTGTCTTAAAGTCTTTTTACCGCTCAGATAACAATGGAGGAAACAAAAGAAGTTGTGAGCTATAGTAATACTGGACTGACCCAGATCATCCCCCTTATTTTCTTACAGGAGGGAAAAAAGAAAACACCGTATGTCCAGCCGTGAAGGCACTTGCTAACATTGCTGTTGCCAGTACACTTGGGAGACAGTTTGTGAGGGAGCCTTACAAGGCAATTCAGGAGCACATCTTCACAGAGACTTGACCACAGGCCTTAGTCTTCAGCCAAAGAATGGAATCAGCCTGGGCCAACAAAGGCAAAAGCAAGGCTGTGATCTGGCCAGTTTATAATTAAAAGAATTGTGAGAGAAAACAAAGGACATCGACAAAGGAGCAGGGAGAGACTGTACTCTATTTTAGTTGATTGTCATCTCACTTTGCCACTACCAATGATGTGTGCGGAGAAGAACAGTAACAGCCTGGCAATGCTGACCTCTTAATCACACTGTATAGACAGAAAACAGGGAGTAAATTGATCTGTTAGAAGCAAAAACTTAGTGCAGAAATTACTTCATTGTTTTCATGATACCTGCTTCCATTTTTATATTTTTCTCCTGTGTTTGTAAATACTACCAGCCATCCAGAAAGATGAAATAGCCATATCTCTAAAATAAGATTTTTGTTTCTTGTTGCAAATTTATTTAGGAAGTTTTTGGAATTTTGTTTTCTGCAACTGAAATTGGGTGCACAACCATGTTTTCTTAATGTGTCTTTGGTCAATACAAAATACTGTGGCATTTGGCATCAAAAACGTGATTTCACTTGTGCTTGGCCTCATTTGAAGAATTTACTTTATGCACCTCTTCTAAACCACAGATTAGAGAAGACCAATTTATCCTGCCTATCCTCACTGAGGATGTGAGATGATGGTTGAGCCAAATGTCAACATCTGTCTAAAGAACAGTGTTTAAACAGCAGGGGTGATAGAAAAATTGTCATTCCCTTCCTCAGCACAGCCAGTATTTTAACAACTGCTCTCAAATCAGTGAGCATGGTACAGAGCTCAAGCTAATAAATGCTGCTATGCTGCTAAAATGGTTCTGTGGCTTCGACTACACCAGCAGGTAGGAGATTCCAGTAGAGCAGGTCTATAGAGCACATGAGAAGGTGCTGAGGACTCCCCATCTGCACTATAAGGGAGTTTGAATTCTGCTCCAGACTAGCTCTTGTCCATCCTGTTGAACTGAATACTCATTAGCAGCTGGGATGTATTAGCTGCTTTCTCAGACTGAATCTTCTGTTTCATCTTTATTTGAAAGGAATCCAGTTCATAAGCTCTGGGACTGCTCAACAGAGAAAGCCAAAGCACAATAAGCAAGGAACAATCAGGAAACTTGATCCAGAATGGTGGCTCAAGCTGCTTTAGTCTTACCTTCTGACCATATGGCTGCAGACAGAATCAAGTGTTGCTGTTGCCTTGAGAAGGCTGACAGGTTGTGGAAAGGATGCAAGGATGGGCAGAGGAGAAGAAAAGTCGTGCAACATGCTCAGAGAAGTTGGTAACTCTCACTCTATGATATTAATCTGATTTTAGGCCTATTTGAGGCAATGGCACAACCAGATCCTGAGCAAGATATTTGCTGGTGTGTAGGATATGTAAGGTTCAGTTAAGGATCTTGTACAGGGAAATTACGTTTGAGCTTACTGACACCTCACCAACAGTTAGGGCAGATTTTAGAGGTTAAAATTTACAAAGGAAGAGCCCAAATCAGTAATTCTCCTAGAGGCTACTTGTAACTCTTGAGATCTTTCATACTCCCCTACTGACAATATTCCTTTGGGCATCAGAGCTCCAAGAGGACAAAAGAAGTCCCTATATTGTTGAACCAAAGAGGATTTTAACAGGAATATTATGGGGAAACTCTTGTTAAGAACGTCTGTCGATTGTCTCCACCACGCCTGGCACTCCTCTTTCTGTTTCCTCAGCCAGGATCTCTTTGGTGTGATTTCCTGCACAAGTAGCTACTTTCTAGCTACCATATGTTACTTAATATCCAAGCTGCTGTTTAGACACAGTGGGTTACAAGGTGTCCAAGGTGCCTTTCTGTACCCTGAGAGGAAACCTGCACAATGACCCTGAAAGTGCATTGATACCCTCAGTTCTTGGCCCTCTGCTCTGCCACTGAAAGCTCTTGGCATTACAGCCCATGTCTTCAGAGCTCCTAAATTTAAACCAAGGCTTATGTGATTCTCACCAGGCTCTTCCATATCCCAATTTTATTGTCCACATCATTTCAAAGCGTATTACTGAAATTAAAAGATTTGGGTAACTGTTTCTGCAGAAAGAAAAAAAAAAGAAAAATGAAAAATGGTAATTGGCCTACCCTACCCAATTATTTGAAGGTTGAATATAGATCGGAGCAGAGCAAATGGCAGTTGTAGCAGTTAACCTTTGTATAGTGCTCTCCAGAACAACCTCTGCACTTTGCTACTGTCAGGTCTGGTTGTTTGGCTGTTTTACCCTTCCTGACCTATTTCCAGTCTAATTTCTCTTCTGAAGATTTTTATTAAGAGGATTTTCAAGAAGACAACTGATGAAACAGTTTAAGAAAGCAGTTAAGCTAAGGGAGTGGTGTCTGCTTTTATTTCCTCTAATAAATTGCTTCGTTTATGGAAAAAAGTTTTATCTTACCTTGCTGAGAGTTTCACATGTTACTTCCTACTGGCAGTTTGCCAAGTGAGCATGGCTGAACGCTCTGTACATGGAGGTGGTTTCCTTTGTTTCTGAAACCCAAAGTCTGCAGAGCCTTGAAGATGAAAGTGTAGGGTTTTTAATGTGAGTGGTTCAGTGTCTTCTGGAAGTAGATGATGACAGCAGAAGTTCACTACATGTAACTAGGATATTTTTAAATCAATACAATACAGTTTCTAGGACAAACTACCAGTGGACAGAACACTGAAATACAGGAGTGCAGTGCAAGAATACCAGGTTTCATGAGCAAGATCTGAAGTATTTTAGAATCGTAGAATCATCGAGGTTGGAAGATACCCTTAAGATCGTCAATTCCAACCTTCAACCTAGCACTACTACTTTTTTTCCCATTGTTGTCTGATTAACTTTTTTTTTGTCTCTAGGTTGTAACTGCTAGTGCTGCTTGAGCTTTCTAGAACAAATATGAAATAGTTTACTTGCCTAGTTAAGTCTGTAGCTTTAATATAGTGTTCAGAATTACTAGAGAAAATGTATTGGCTGATTGATGGCTGGTGGAGTCAATATTTTATGCAAAAGTCTCTGTATTCATCAAAATTTTTAACACATATTATGGAAATATGAAGTATTTCCTGACAGGAAGCCACACGGGGCGAGTCTGCTACTGTTTCTCCTGTATGGAAGAACCAGATTCCTGTTGTATCTGTGGGATACTGTGACATTCTTTTAGAGGCAGGAACAGGCTGGGGTGGAGACCCTCAGCAACAGCTTTATGGAGCAGGGGTTGAATCAAACATGTCGAGGGAGGTGATCCTGCCCCTCTACTCGGCCCTAGTGAGGCACATCTGGAGTTCTCTACCCAGTTCTGGGCTCCTCAGTAGGAGAAAGACAGGGAGCCGCTAGAGAGATCCAGCAGAGGCCACAAAGATGAGAGATCTGGAGCATCTCTTACGAGGAGAGACTGTGGGAGCTGGGCCTGTTTATTGTGGACAAGACTGAGGGGATCTCATTAATGCATATAAACATCTCAAAGACAGGTGCCAAGAGGATGGTGCCAGACTCCTTTCAGTGGTGCCCAGTAAAAGCACAGAGCAACGGCCAAAACTAAAACACACGAAATTCCACCTCAACACGAGAGAGAACTTCTTTACGTTGAGGCGGGCAGAGCACCGGAGCAGCTGCCCAGAGAAGGCGCGGAGTCTCCCTCTCTGCGGACATTCCGAACCCGCCTGGACGCGTTCCGGTGTCACCTGCTGCGGGTGCCCCTGCCTTGCCAGGGGGGTTGGACAGGGCGATCTCCAGAGCTCCCTTCCAGCCCTGCCCCTTCCGAGAGTCCCTGAGCGGAGCTCGAGGGGAGCGCGGCCCTCAGCCCTCAGCGCCGCCTCACCGCGCGCCGCGGAAATGGCGCCCGCGGGAGGAGCGGGGGCCGCCGCGGGGCCCGG